>DWQX01001080.1:0-31724 GCA_018245475.1 Pharmacophagus antenor
TATCTCTTTGTACTGCTCCTTTTTCATTATTCCTTCAATTTTAACCAAATCTCCGGTCCTATAGCCAGAGAAACATCCCCAGACCATAATAGAGCCTCAACCATGTTTGACTGTTGACACTACACAGTCTGGCAACATCTTTTCTTCGGCACTACGACGACAAACATACCTACAAATAAAAAATACAAATATTCTTTTCAACGTTACCACTAAATTAATATATTTATTGAATAAAAAGATGTTTGATACAACTTGAGTGTGTATTTTGATAATACAAAACTGCATTTTTAAAAACAGAAATTTATGTTACACGTTTCAAGCCTCACACATTTCATTTCGTAATTTTACTCTCTACTTAACATTAAATAAAGGCCTAACAATTATTTTGTTTTTTAAGTAAATTTTAATTGTTCTTGACCAACGATGCGCAATCGTGTAATTAACTTGCTTATATAGCCTACATTTTAATGTGTCCTCTACTTAAATTTAAGTAACTACTTAAACTTGAATAATTTTAATTTTTTTTTACGCTGTTTGTTAATTTTAAAAATAGATAAATACTTTTAATGTATAATTTACGTTTACCCTTTTAAGGTTCCGGGCCCAAATACGACTAACGAAACCCTATTATTAAGCCTCCGCTGGCCTGTCTGTCTATCAGAGGGCTGTATCTGATTGTTTGACGGTTGTCTGAAAGCCAACTAGCTAAGCGAGTTCAAAAAACCCTGTCATTAAACAGACTCCCCCACAACTGTGGCCCAGGAATCAAGACCTGGGCCCGGGCGTTACAAGGTGAACCACTGGGCCACGGATGCATTTAAAGCCTTGAACCTCTAAGTTGCTTTATTAATATCTGATAGACATAATATTTTTTTACACTTACATGCAATGTATATGCAATGAACTCGAAAATTATTTTTAAAAATATATAAAAGTAATAAAAAAATGTTATTGATTAATAATAAATTAAATCCTATATCAAAAATACAAAACTATTTAATGTACTTTTAATTACACGACTACAAAAATATCGAATGAAAAATTATTATTGCAAAACTATATTTTTCTAAATACGCCAGATAAAAAGTGTAAAATAATTGCCACATTGTCTTAAATGAAAGAAAGCGTTAGCAAAGTAATTCGCCAATTAAGAATTACGTAGGCTAAGCGCGTAACACAACACCCATTACGGCGTGACGGTGCATGATAGTTGTCGCGCAGCAGCCGGCGATAGCAAGAGTGGCTGCCGACCCTGGATCGGTTCCCCTCCACTCTAGGGGCCGCTGGTGGGGGCTTCCATTTCCAGCTCCCTTCACCTTCGCGCCGGGTGCCGCCGCCGCGCGACCAATGACCGTCCGCCTCGGGCCGGCGAAAGGTTTTATATACAAGTGGAATTCGCACTGCCAAATTGCTATAAGTCAAAATATAGGGTAGTCGGGCGGTCCAGTCGTCGGTTGTGCTCTCGCTCAGCGTGCACCGCTCGCCGTTTGATATTTGTCAGTGGGTGCGCAAGCGCACGCATATACGGATTAAACGCGTCCCGCCAACGCCGGGCAAATGCGCGGTACTCCAGTGCCTTCATAGAAACATACGACTGCCAGCCAACATTGTGTGACACCATGGGGTGCAGTGCGAGATACTGTTTACTGGCTCTGTCCTTGTGCCTAGTGACCGAACAAGCCTTGGGTGTGAGAATTATGCCAAAAAGGAAAAAAGGTAAACAATCTATTAATAAAAAAAATATACTGTCTAAATATATATTTTTTAACTCAAAATTAAAAGTCATTTATCACTTCTCTACTTTTTGTAGATTTTTTTTTCAGTATTCAAATAACTAATGTATTGTATAATATTTATTTGCATTATGTATTATAATAAATTCATATATTTCTGGATTATATCAAGAAATATAGGAATATATAAAATATGTAATCAACACGGGCAATGAATATATTTTTTTATTAGCGATACCGCCTAATGATATCACTTATTTAAGTAGTAGTAGTATAATATATAATTAATTATGTATCACGTTGTACAATTTGTTTGTTGACAAATATCAAATAAAATTATAAATTCAGTATTAAAAATAAACACACGTGCTATCATGTTTTTTTCAATTGGTTCAATTACTAATAACTCATAATAAAAACTTATAAGGAACATGTTATATAGTTCAAAACATTTTGAGATTTTGTTATAACTTTTGCTTACATTAATATTGTCAGTCAATAACTTTAAAAGATAACTATAAATTTTCCTTCATATTTTCTCACTTCTTCCTCATTAATTTATAATGCTAACAATATTCCCTTGATGAGGGGTCACCAAACGAAGGCTGTTATAGCGGCGTATAACGAGATTGTAATGTAATTAAATACTAATTGTATTTTTTTTTTTCTTAACATAAAGATGTAATCTCAAAACTGTTTCCTCTTTGCGTTATTTATAAATTGCGAAGGATTTTTTACTCGTGTCAAGTATCAATAACCTCTTTTACATTACCTCCTTTGTTTTTATTAACAGTGCTTGGTCTAATGTAAAATTTTAAATACCTCTTTTTTCGCTCCCTAAAAATCTTAAAATAGTTATCTTCATCATAAGCTATACGATTTATTACATGCTGCCAGTAAAGATGTTCATACAACACTAAAATGCACTCGTAGTATTTAAATGGGATGTTGTCTCGTTAGACCAGTAATATAACTACATATAGCGCTCTACAAACCGCAACACAGTTATCTTTGCACACTATTGTTTGACAGCAGAAATAGGTGTTGTGTTGGTACCACCCTAGACGAACTCTTGGCCTATCTTCTAATACACATTAATATGTTAGTTGAACAGGCATCCATTAAAATCATAAACGTTTTATTTGAAGAAAGAAAAACCGGAATAATATGATACACATTAGAATTCACCAATTTTAATTTATCGATTTATAATATAAATATTAATAAAAAAAAATAGAATTAATATCTAATACAAAAAACTAATCGCAACAGCATCACACGAAATTTCATTAAAATTTTTAATACGGACTAAAAGTTTTGAATTTTAAAATAGAAATTCTTCAACGAAACTATTTGAATAATTACATCATACGTGTCATTTTCGAAAATATTTTATTTACAAAACGATTGCACATTCATTGAAAGTGGGTTATCACTATTGCATAACTACGTTTTATAATATTAGCTACTTAACTTTTTTTTATTCTAAATATAATACATCGTGCAACAATTAAACTGGAATATATGATCTTATTGAAGAAGGTAGTTAAATTAACCCTGTTAATAGTATGTGTAACTGTATATAATGCGCAAAACGTGTTGTGTGCTCTGACTATTTTTTTCCGCTTTCCATAAAAAAAAAATGTTTCTACCACATATTTTCTATTCTCTTTTATTACTATAATTACCTTGTGACAGAACTGTGTTGTATATACAATGCGCGCATGTCATCAATTAAGACTGTATAACGTCTGATTAAGTGAAATACAGATTTCAATTGAGAATGTTATTGGCCACAAAGATTTATTTTTATTATAGATCCACATATATGTATACCTGGATAGGTTATATAATTCATACTTCCTCACCAATGCATTTGATCTTCTACGTTCCAAGTTCTGTTTTTAATCGATCTCTATGATTATTATCATATAAAACAAAAACTCGCATAACTGTTAATCAACACGTTCGTAATAATTATTTTCTTTCTGTAATAGAGTCAAAGATGCGCATCTATAATAAAAAATAGACTATATCTTAGTACTTTTCACGTCTTATCTATTTGATGACATGATAACCGCAAGGCCATTGTTACTGTGCTCTCGTTTTATAAGTTCTGTCTTCGCTGACTTCCTCTAAAAATCATTGGCCTAACTTAATTATAGGTCCATCTATTGTACGTATCTAGACCATTACTTAATTATAGGGCTTTATAACTAACTACATGTGTACAAAGACCGAACCGGCGTTTCAAAATAATAAATACAATATAGAACTCGCAAACAATTAATAACATTTAATGAAATTACTTTTTATACTTATTTGCATTTTAAAAGTATTTTAATTGTAAATATGAAATACGAGTATAAAATTTAAATACAAAGTCCTTGTCTTTATTGTGTGATTAAAGAAACAAAAATTTGAAATATTAGCGTGGAGAATTACTAAAAATTGGCATTATTTTTTATAAACATTATTTAATTAATATTTTTTTTAAACTAAAGAAATTATCGCAAGCATGTTTGGTCAGATCTTATAAAAACGTACTCCAGATAAGCTAAATTTATAATAGAAATCACAGTTGGCTCTGTAATCTGTCACGCGAATTATTATATTTTTACATCTAAGTATAAAAATTTTACTGTATCTAAAAGAAGAAATAATTTAAAGTTTAACTTAAATTTGTACCTAATAAAAATTGCAGGATTGTTTTTTGCTTAGAGCTAAATAAAAACTTTTTATCGGACTGGAATTGTTGTGAAATGCAATCGTGATCCATGTAAGGAGGCGAATGCGCTTGCTAAATGTACCATATCGATAAACAACATATATATCTTTGCGTAGACACTCGCTTGTTAGACAGGCCGCACCAGCTACGTCCCTAGGTTTAATGGCGTAAAAATATTTCGTCAATCTTGAACCTGAAACAAGATTTTAGTTTATTGTATTATTTTTACTTCATATTGATGGTATTAAAAAAAACAGAAATGTCTTTTTGTAATATTCCAATAACAGTAAATGTATATAATGTGTATACTCTGAAACTTTACTTTGTGACAGAACTTTCTGTGTAATTAAAGCGTATGTTGTAAGACATAAAGTTAGAGACCCATAGAACACTAAATTAATAAATTTCTTAAATGACGTTTTTATATTACTTCCTTTATTTCCTCACCACTTGATAGCATGTTATTACGCTAGGTATAAACTCAAACTCAAGTTATTGTTAATAAATAGGATCTGTGCAATCATTTTTAATTGTCATATTTCTATTACCATCATTACAGAGCGTGAACTCCTCTGTGAAGAACTAAATAGAAACTTAGGGGGGATATATAAAGTAAATACTTATCATTTAACCAATTTATAGTATATACTAACATAACTATCCATAAAGAGCATGCTGTACCTAAATTTATCAAAAAGATTGTTTGCAGAATTATTTTTTAGATATTTTTCAACGCCTGTAATAAAGTTATTTACAGTTTGAGAGAGATGCAGTACATTTTATTGCTAGATATTTCTGTCTAACATTCATTACCTACTGAATATTTTAAATCGCAAAGCAAAGACGCCAATAGCGTCGGTTGACTGATTAGTACGCATCTCGTGTACTAATGCTGATTTTCCCAGCAAATTTCATGAAAAAATAACTATCTATATCTGTAAACAGCTATGAGAAATATTTTGAAAATCAGTCCTCTTTAACTAAATAATTGAATTGCTAAAATCTGTGATGCTGATACTAATTTATGACATTCCGAGATAACGTATACTGGGATCAAACAATATATTTATGCAATAAAATACTTTTTCATTTTATTATTTATACCTAAAACTACGATATAGCTAAAATTGCGATTAACCAACTTACACAAAAAAATCTCAAAGATATGATTTAAATTTAATAGGGCATTTACACATAAAAATATTTATTTAAGAATTTGCAGTGTCTTTAAAATGATAAAAACACATTAAAACCTCCGTAACGCAGTAGCTAGCTTGCTTAGTAACCCAATATTCCCGTGTTCGACTGCGGGGCCGGTGTGTGTTGGAGTCTGGAGGGGTTTTTCAAACACACCTAGCTACCACCATCAATGTCAATCTGTCGCCATATCTGCATTGCAGTGTACCGACAATCATACATGCTACAGCCAGAGTGTTCTGGGTGAGGTACCTACGGTTACTCAACTTCCTGTAAAATTGAGGTGAAGTGTTAGCCCATACTTGATAAAAAAAAACCTTAAATTAAAAGCATTGCACGAACAAAGTATTAACACTATCACTTTAAATATAACGAAAAACTTTTAATAGGCGAATTTTTCTCTCGAATGCGGCATGTAATTTCATTATCATACTACGATATGTGTGGTCACCTAAATGCCTATATGAGGAACATTTTATGTAGCACTTAATTTTCTTCAAGCATTAATGGAACTCAAATTGAAAACTAAACACAAGTAAAGTTCCAAAGTATATTTGAAATTAAGTCACTACAATATGGTGATATGGGTAACTAGACACTATATGATTATGCATTTTTTGTCGCAGACATTTTCTTTGACTCAATTTTTCTGCATTGTTTTTCAACAAAACCTTGTCCCAAATATTCATTCATTCACTTTGTATTAAAACATTTGTACACGAATTACTTGTTTTCCTTAACCCTACAGCTTTATTGTTTATTTGTAATTGTTAACAGGCACTGATATAATTGTAATACAATTTTTATCGTGATTTAAAATCCGGGTCAGTTGTTAACTAGTCTATGTTTCAAATGAAATGGTTTAAAGGACGTATTTCTAGATGGGAAGTTACTACATTTTTATCTATAATGGCTTAATTATTGTCCTTAATTTCAGGCGTTAATAAGTCACATTTAGACCGAAAATGGTAAAACGGTCTTGTCCAGAATGTTCATTATGATGGCACATTAACAATATTAGGTTCGTAGTTATCCAAGCGGGTTCACAAATCTTACCAATATACAAACTTTACTACACACAATCAATAATATGACCAATCACCAGAATCCAATCTGAGACCTACGTTTCACAAAGCGAGCACTACAACAGAAATGATGACAAACTAATCTAAAGGTGTATATATAATTATTTTTACTTATGTTACAGTTTTAATTTACATGACTTTTGTTTTCACTATCTTTATCATCATATGAATTAAATGTATAAAAACTTTCACCTGCAATTTCCTTTTGTTATTGAACATTCTACGATCAAACAGCATGTACATCGCCCTTAATTCCGTACAACTTCTGAATATAAATTACCATTTAAATAAAGCTGAATATTAAACTACATGCAAAACATAAAGAACACAATATTGACGGTCGGTTTTGTTAATTCATTATCTGTTTGTAATCCGATGAACATACAATTTCACTTTTTATTTACGGTCAAATTCTAATCACACGTATGTATCCTTACTCACGGACATTTACTGATAAATAAATTAACTCTCTAATCTATGTGGGCAACGAATTTTTTTTTATTCCGAATCAGACCTGTTAAATATTCCAGTCAGTCATTAAAAACCAAACAGTCGTTTCGATTCATCTTCTCAAATCTATTTATACAGTTGGTTACGTTTATTTTTTAAGTGAAACGCTGATTATAAACTTTGTTTTAAGTTTCTAATTATTATAATTTCGAAATTTATCATATAACGTTAAATATTTATATTATAAAATGAATCATACTAATAAATTAAGTAACAGGTCTTTAAACATGCGCAAAATGATTACACAATTTTTTTTTCGGTTTCGAACAGTCATGTCGTTCTCGGCTGTCATATTAATAATCCTATTTTTATCTATGGCAAGGCGGTATAGTAGCCAATTAGTACGGTTACCTAACAGCATTTAAACCAGTTTCTTATTTCGGACAAGACTCTCCACCTAGTGTTTTGCAGAACACGCGACCTCATCGCGTTGTATAGAGACATCGAGGTTTGGGTTTATTAAAATTCTTGATTGTCAACATATTTTAGTTTCAACCGCTTATTTACCGTTACAATGTTGGGTCTGAGCGGTTGAACGAATAAAATGTTCCTCGCGTTAACACGTTTAACGCTAAAATTGTTACAAATCTGATCGGCTGTCATTCGTTAGTCGTCCGATCTCGTCGGCCTCGAACTGGATTTGACCTTACAAAGGATTAAATATACGTTGCTTAAACGTGAACGAGTAAATGCTAACACGCGAATGTTAATAAAATAACATACAGAAACTAATTTATTGAAATCTTAATTAATAAATGTGCTATTCTTATAGCGAACAATTTGCGAACGAAAAATGACGATATGATGAGCAACTCCGATCATAGTTTAAAAAGGCAGTCGTAAGAATTTAAACAAAAACGAAGCATGAAATGTTTCGAACATCTAATTAAAAATCAAAAAGTATTTTTTTTGCTAAAATCACTTCAAATTATTGTTAACCACATGAGTGGTTTTATATAAAAGCTATTATCGACATCATGAAGTGCGTATTGCACAAGCGGACAATTTTTCAAAAAGACTGGTCGCGATTTATGGATGCGGGTCAGTATGAAGTAAAAAGTTTCAGATCTTCGGACATTGCAATCCTATTGTTCGCTCATTCAGCTAGAGGAAATGGACGCAAATAACGATAACACGCTTCTAATTAACGTCCATTAACGCCAAAGTCGAGCTATTTTCGTGCTCCTTTTTTTTACGTGTTTCTTTTGCAACATATAATTTTAACGTCTGTTTTAATATTTTTTTATTATTACTCCGTTGTTCATATTTTATGTGATGCAACAATTGAATGCGGCGAACTGACACGAGCATTTGTAACGTATCAAAAAATTGATTACGACATAGTCAAGTTCGGCAATATTAATCAATATAATAGTGCAATTCAGGTTTTCTCCATTTCAATCCAATCCAGTTTCGCAATTATGACAAAATTGGTAATACCGCTTAGTATATTAACGCAACGGCGTTAACAAAGGAGCTGAATTAGACATATGTGTACACATTTTAATATCATTTGAACTAAATTCGATACCAGTATCTAAAAAGGAATATCTCGATAATCGTTAGGCACACTCCTTTTGTAATATTTTTTTAATTTAACAAGACGACTTTTAACACTTGACTTACCGACCAATTTTTATGGATTTCTTTTCGAGTCTGTAGTTATTTTGTGCATTATTGTATTCTTATTTTTACTATGTGCACTAAAATGTATAGAACAATGTTGCCAGAAGCAGTATAAAAAATAAAAAAATGCCAACACATATTAGACTACAGAACTTTTTAACTGGGGTTGTTCCGTCAAAATGACGGGTCCAGTAAATCTAGTGTTAGATTGCTGTCAGTTCGACATGAATTAAATTGTGCACTATTGGAATTCACCTCCATGTATAATGTAACACAACTTAGCAGGTAAACAGTAAAATTTTAATACTGTTATAACATTTTGTACAAATGTTAATGTTCACTTTCGGTTAACCGTGTTAACAGAATCAATATCGGCGCGGAACGGGGATGAGTGCAAATGCGTTTAAAGACTCTCATTATTGTAACACTATAAAAGTTATATAAACGATGCAACATAAAATACCTAATAACGACGGTCAAAGGTGAACCCAATTACCTTTTTTAAGTAATGTAAACACTTTAAAACTTTAAAATTATCCTTTTATGATGAATTAATAATTATAAAAGGAATAAAAATTATGTATAATGAAATGCCCATTGTCGAAACTTTAATATAAAATAAAAATACTTGTAAATAAATGAGATTTTTATTTATTCTAACATTAATCGGGTATAGTATTATATATCTACCTCCTTTGCTGAGTTTCTAAAAACTACGATTAAAAATGAATTTAAAAAGAAGGAAAATGGGCAAGCGTACATCGGACGCCTTAACGCAGCGTTGTCGCCATCAGTGTTACCAGTTTACTTACGATGTATAATTTAAAACTTTCTCTAAAGAGACGACCGCTCCGACTGTGGCCACCTAAGATTTCCCTTTCCTATAAGTATTGGCGATGCCTCATTGACTTTATTGCTATTCTATACTGATAACATTTTAAATGTTCTCACGTATAGACTCTTAAATAAGTTATTATGTCTATGTTACACACGTCAGCTGTAAAATTTCTAAAACAGCTATAACGATAACATTTCACTTGTGATCCATCTCGACTAAATGAATAGCTACGTATATCATAAAGTTTATTGCATAACGTTTACGCACTTTGCATCAGTCCGTAGGATTTGCAATATCAAAGAGTCATGAATAACAAAGTTTTAAAAGCAAGAGAAAATTACATAAGCAATAATAACACGGTTGAAAACTTCAATCAACATAATGAGATGCCAAAATACTTAACGTATAAGTGTTTAAATGGATTAGAATAAGCTTCTAATAATTATTGTCGATTTACTTATGAAACTTCAAGAGTCTATTATAACATGAAATTATATATTGTATTAAAGTCGGTACGGTTAAGTTTTAAAAAACCACAATAAATGAGCACTAAATTTTCTAAAAGGATTTTGAAAGCGTACAAACGTAATTGATTTATCTGTGCTCGTAATCGATTCTTTATCTACGTGTGCAATGCTTCTTTCTCTTGAGTGTGCCCTGTATCGCTACGGGGCCTAGGTCAAGAGCGGTGAGATGGCCGTGGCATCAAATTGGTTATAGTTCTCGTCTTTACTGTCATCGAACTCAAATGTCCGATTGTTTCATTGGAGGCGGATTACAATATTAAATATTCACCGCTACAAAAATCCATTCGATATTCAAGTCAAATTAGGAGCTAGATCTGTTTCGTTTGTTTAAATATATAGTTTTAAAAGTAAATACAGATCACTGATTTTTCTTTTACACCCCTTTCAAAACAATGTCCAAAGAATGTTACAAATTTTATATACGTATCCAACGTATTAATACGTGTGGGATTATATCTTAACCGATATTGTTATTTTTTTATTTCTGAAGTAACATTTCCAAAACTTTTTATAGCGTCAAAATATATCTACCGGTTTGAATAATAAAATGTATTTGAATGTAAACGGCAGAAGAATATATATTCCAAGCTTCCACACGACAGATTAAACTTATAAATTAAAACTCTTTCGCTTTGACGAACATTTTAAGGAGTAATTTTATCTTATTTAATAAGAACAATTAAAGCAAAATGGAATATCGGTGTCGCATTTAACCTTTGTAATAATAAATTTACAGAAAAAATTTTACAGAATTATCTAAAAAAAAATAATAATAATCAAATTTTACTTCTAAAATTTTATGAGTGATTGATTTTTTATTAAGTTCAGTTACGCTTTCTACCTTATAACTTTTATGGTTGATTGTATAATAAATATTATTAAAAAAACGTTAAAATTGGATGAAAATGGTTGACAAATTAGTGAAGTTACTCGTTTTTTTATTACTTTTCTAACGATTTAACTAAAGTGACACTAGATTTTTTGATTAATATATTGCTTATGGATGCTTTGCAAGTTTGTTTTGCAACATGGTTCGTTTCTCTTCCTATTCTGCCCCTCGTTGTCCAAAGGCCGTGAACCGTGTGGGATCATGACCGCGCGCTGGGGTCGATATTCTCTCGCTGCTTATCTAGATGCTTATTTATTCGAATAATTCCCCGTTATTTATCACCATGCTATCTCGATTCTTATTAAATCATAAAGATTTTTTCTTGATATGATGTCGTTATCATAAGGACTCTTAGTCTCACTCTAATGTTGTTTTTAATAATTTGTATTGAATAACATCTTTGAGAAATCGCATTAATTAAACATTTAAATAATAACAATTTTAATAAAAAGGAAAATATGACTAGAATTATTTTGTTATATTTCTTAAATATTATTTTATCATAAAAATCCAATAAATAAATATTACGTAGATATCTTCTTGTACAACACTATTATTGTTTGAATTGTAAGTAATGAAATCACTAAGCCAATAAGACGTCTCTAACATCTCTAAATAACGTTAACGAATGCACTATATAGAAATTAAGGTTGATTTTTTTTAATAATTACTACTATATTATAAGAGTTTCTTTGATCATTAAGCAAACATTATCTCGTGGTTCTCTTATTATAAAAAAAAAAACATCTAGAGCAGGTGCGTGGAGCAAAACTTTTACTTTTATCGAACTAGATCAGGACAGTGCGTTGACTGGACACAACGGGTTTTCTCGGCACTGGAGCACCGGTGACAAGGTTGCGAAATATCGGCAACGACTTCCACGCGCCGTTGTATTACTATATTACAGGGTTTTGCGGACGTATATTTTTTTAATGTCGTGCTAACGATGTATACGCGTTTGAACCAATTTCACAAGATCCTTTCCATGTACGTTTTGTATTGGTCTAAGTTCACATGCACTTATTCAGTGTTCTATTTATTGTTTATTTGTTTTTTCTTGTATTATTTATGAAACATGCTTTTATTACTTTGAGATTAAATTGTTACTAAGATCCATTGATACAATTAACTTCGTGACATTACAAAAATCACATTTTCTCTGAACCCTTATCACCATTAATGAATTAATAAAACTGAAAATTAATTTACTATTTCGCATTGAGAATGAAATTCAGTCTTAATATTTGCGATTGAAAAAAGTCGTAAATAAACAAAATATTTTTTTGTTTTATTGCAGCATGAAGTTCCGCAAAGTAACGCTTGAATCGATATATTGAACTATTGCATATTTTAATGCCTTACAAGTTAACGATGCCGTCTTTCAAAAAATACTACATTATACATGAGGTTTTTTTTAAGTAGCGGTGAGATAAATGTTTATGAAGCGTGGAAACGTATTAAATCGAATCTTTCTGTTTGTATAGTTTCGAAACAACCGCCTATCGGATTTCAAGCCGCCGCGACGGGGCATTCTAACCGCAGCACTTTAATTACGTTTTACCGAATCTACAGGAACGCACGACGGAAAGGCTTTTATAATTTCCGGACCATTAAAGCGCGCCTCATTGCGGACAAGACCATGAAACGTGAATGGACCAACACTGTTCACGACAATTGCATTCCTCATAATTTCTGCGTCAGCAGAACGTGGCCCTAGAGATTTAGTGTCTCCGCCGTTCACAATAGAGTTTGTTTTCTAATAAAAATTGTGTTTGTCAATTTTAAAAGCGGATCTAATTGATTAAGAGCCATAGACGCGAGACGGATACCGACAACGCCCTTGTCACACAATTGATTACAGATCCATGTTGGAGTTTTTAAAAGCCAGCGGGCTCTTTTGACATCGTCTGATTTAGTAAATCATGCAACATATTAAAATTAATGACAGTGTCAATAAACAATTATTTATTATTTTATTTTACTTTTTTTCTTCAAAGTTAGCGACTAGTGAATATATGAACGTAGTTAAGTTAAATCAAATATATCTTAACAACAGCACTTAAGTGCTTCGGTACTTATTATCTTTATTTATATTTGGATAATTTTTATTTCTTTATTTCATATTAAATTAATTGCCCAGATCTCTATGTGCACCAATTGTCAAGGCCATCAACAGAGATAAAGTTTCATTTGAATTTCAACCCCGCTTTCTCTTCCTTAGGACTAGAATTTCGAGAAACCCTTTCTCAGTAATTAAACATCATAAAGAACACGCCCTTCAAATTTCATGTCTCTCGAACCAAAGTTCAGGTTGTACGTTGATATAAAGGGCAGTCAGACAATCCGTCAGAATTGAATTTCATAAGTTTATATCACAAATACAATAATATAAATTTAAATAACCTCTGACGCATCATTTTCTTAAAAATCCTTACGGGTTTTGCAAATATATCCATGCAACAAGGATCTGTATTTGCTTATTTCTATGTTAATATTCTAATGAAGGTAAGTCTTAGGTTAGTAGTAAACCGGAGGTTAATATTATAATGTCATTGATTATTTAAACGGAACATTCATGAAGTGATTAATTAATTAAGACCCACAGAATTCTAGACGAACCGTATAAATATCATTTCCAAGCGTTTAATTTTGTTTGTACCCGTATATTGCTGTCCCATTTATCGTAGCTATCGTTACAGAATGAAATAAACCATTTATCTTCTACCTACTCAGTAAACACTACAACAAATGTAATTGTAATAGTCTTGGTATCTTAACTAGTTGTTTTTAAGGCCGATATATCGAGGTTGTTTCATTTCAGACGTATAGTGTAACGCATAAATTTATGATAGATGTATAGGTAGTATGTTTATGAAATTTATTGGTAACGAAATAAGTGAAATATGTTCAGGAAGAAAAAGAAAGAAGTTAATATTATCTTTAAATTTAAACCCGATGACAAATGAGTTATAATTCGATGCATTACTTTTTTTTTAACTCCAACAAGGATGTTTTTAGCCCATCATACATCTTTGTTTCCATTAGTACAGACATTTATTTTTTTATGAAAAGGTCCGATTTTAAAGTTTAACACAGATCCGTTATATGAATATAAACAACACTTCTTACGTAATATGAAGTACTTTCTTAAGTCAACTTAGAAATCTTATTAAGTAATAAACAGAAGTTACCCATTCAATTTTCTACTGTCATTCTTGTGACATTAACTTGACAGATAAATTGTTAGATTACTAAAACGGCGCCTTAACATGTCTTGAGCTCGTCACGTCAAAAATACAATTGGTTAAACTTTCTACAGGTTATACAAAAAAAAACTATATTATTGATTGCGACAGTAGGACGTGACTGCCGCGCCAAAATTTGAATACTTACGCTAGATACTGTTCGTTTTTGAGAAAAATAAATTAATTTATTTCTAAAAAGAAATAAATTAAATAGCATGAAAATTATAACTTTGCTTAATCACCAATGCACTAATTTTGATTTAATTTATACTGAATTGATAACGATTGATAGAGTGATATATCTGAGTAACAACATAAAAAAAAATATGCGAAAATTAATCTAGACCTAATGCAACTTTTAAATAGATCCATCAAATATTGAATAAGTCATCGAATGAAATATAGATAAAAAAATTTAAACCTTTTATATCACATCGCTGGTAATTGATTACTTATTGTTAAATCATCTAACTGTCATTCGGCTTAAAGCTACACCCACCATACTACATATCAGTAAGAGTGACATTTAATATCGCAGCAACTTTTACCACGACTAAAAAGACTGAATCGTTTATAACGAGTTTGACAGGACGATAAAATTTATGGACTCGTAACTAAAAAAAATGTACGAGAAAATTATATTTACTTAATCGAATATACCAATTTCTCCTAAAATTTCACATTACTAAACTTTTGACTAACTAGATAGTATTTTTTTTAATAGTAAGTGATCAAGATTCAGTGCTTATATTTTGATTCTATCATCAAATTTCAACACAGATCCGCCATTTTGACGGAACCCCGTGGTAAAAAGATTTGACTTGTGCTTTATTACTTTTAATTTTATAATTTACGATCACATTACTTTGAATTTTTTTTCTGAAACAAAAACGTGCAACAGAGTTAAGACACACATTTCCACGTAGAGATCTGAGGTAATTTGATCACTTGAATAAATCGCATATTTTTGTTTTCAGAAAAATATTATAAAGCAAGGTAGTCGTAAATTAAGTTAAACAAGAAAGAATATCCCCAAGTTTAGCGTTATTGAAAAAAGTTTCGATGGTAATGAATTATTTAGAATATGGCATCACTTTAAAAAAATTACTTTATCCACTTACAAAATGCTGTATCGTCATTTATCCGTGTTCATGTCCGTCCACATATTCGGTCTACATGCAAGAGAATAAAAGTCATTTCCGAGAGAAAATGTATTGTGAAGATTACAATAAACTTAACAGCAAATGTATGTTATTCATATTGATTATCAATTTAGTAATTATCACAAGAACGTGAGAAATTTAGTTTTACGAACGTGACATTTGTTTATTCGAACAATGCACATATTCGTTATATTGAGTCCGACATATAATAGTATTTTAGAGGACTAATATATTCAAGCCGGGAACGATTGGTGATAGTTATTGAGAAAAGCTGAAATAAAATGAATCAGATGCTAGCTCAAAAAAGTAAAAAGTATCAACAAATAAATATCGCATTATCAACTAATACCAGATTAATTTTGACATTCATCATAGGCTTCACGGTTATCCGTTTCACGGTTATAATTGAGCATTATATTATTATAATGCTCAATTTAAATTTAAAAAAAATATATTTAGTTTGTCAAAATTTATAGTTGTAAAAATTTTTAGTTGAAACTGTTTTATTAGATTAAAACGCGCGTGCATTAAAACGCTATAAATAAAATCACAAATGTGGACTTTGACTACATACCTTTGCCTCTGTTATCTATATTGCCTAAAGTAATAATAGCTAAAAGATGCCGCTTTACATTATACAAACCTTAGACTATTCCATAATTGAAGAAGGCAAAATTTGATTGTCTGTGCATGCAAATATCACTAATTAATTTACGCAATAGCAAAAGTATATTTTTTTAATATTATCAATTAAGATAACTGTAATGTCATTATAAAATGATCACGAAAAGAGCCTGAAATGTTTAACGAGGTTTGTTAACGTTTAGAAACTCACAGCTGGCGTAAATCTTTAGTTCATTTCCAATTACATCCTCCATCAGTTCGCAATTGCGCAGACATGGCTTCGGGAAAGTAATAAATAGGCACTGGTTATCAGTAGTCGTTACGTATAAAAACTGTTCTAATGTACTATGCGGTGTTTGCAGAATCACTTTCAAAGTGATTCCGCTTTCTTTAGAATATGGCTAAATATTTAATTATTTTTTTCTGAGCTTATTAATGATCGAAAGTAACTATACAATTTCAAAACCACGATTGAACTGTTGAGATTTTGAAACAAAATACTAATTTTCGTTAATACGACAACAAACAATAAGAAACAACGATCTAAAAATCAAAATGACATAACAATGTGTTATTTCATGTATTACTTTATCTTTTCCATTCGAAATAAAAAAAATTACGGAATTGAGTGACAAAAGGCAAGTTTATTATATTTATTAGTTTTCGTAGCAGTTGATAATACGAAATAAAAAAATAATAAAAAAAATGTTTTATTAGTTACATATTCTATTTTTTATCTTTACAATAGGGCTACTTACTACTGCTTAAGATTTTAAGTCCATCTTTAAACTATAACGGTAAATTAAGGGGAAATGGAAATTACGTAATCAAGACTAGCGACTTACAAAAACGGATGAACAGGTTTACAATAATATCTAGCATACGTTAAGGTCACCGAGTCCGTTCAACGGTCAATAACACTCACATAATACTAATTTGCATTCTTCTGTTTTCACACCACAGCACCCGCTTCCTATTTTCTAATATCATACTCAGATGATACTTTAATGTACATGTGAATAGTTAACGCATTTTAAGTTCTTTACTACTCGTAATTAAAGATAATCTTGACTTAATTTAACAATAGTTTTTAGTTAAATAGAAGATTGTAATTAGAAAAAGAATTTCGATTTTTTTTTGCACTGGCCAGTCTCTTCAAAGTGAACAGCGTAAAATGAAAGGAAAATAAGACGAATGAAACATATTTCACTGTTTTTAAAAAACGAACAAAGTTTTTTCAGCGAAAGTTAGTACTCGCTCCAGATACAACAATAATGTTTCTCTATCGAATAGTGAAACCAGTTACTAGTAAAGAACGCGCACGGAAATTAAATAACCCAATGCGAACAAGGCACGTAACAGCGGTGCTCTTGAAAGCGTAAGTTGTCACGTTTAAAACTTCCAAATTTTAATTCAACGCATTATCTCGCCACCAATGACGCACTATGTCCTTCAGAATACTTAAATACATCTCCTGAGGATGCCACATATAGTGGCAAAATGCGTTGATATTGTATTTTAGTAGTATTTGCAATAAAACACAGAGGAAATAAGCTAATTAATTTTGGTTTTATTTACTCATGGAGTACTGCAAATTAACGCTTGAATATATATATTATAACACCTACTAAAATACCCAAGAATGTGAAAATTTTATCGCAATATAATAATAGTAATTATCTAAAAGAAACCATAACACATCAAACTACTTATCTAATTTCCGTTTATACCGTACGAAGTGGTTACTTAACAAACAACAAATATAAAAATGTAATTGAAACAAGTTTAAATCTTTTTTACGCTTGCTATTAGTAGCTTCGCTGTACCAAAACTGTTATCTACCCTCTATTCGTCAGGTATTACGTTATAAATGGGGTTTAGTAGTGTGGTAAGCCGACTGTGAAACAATAGTTATTTCAGGTTAAGTAATATTAATTGCTATCAAACCTTATGAAGAAAAGATTGTTTTGCTAGTAGTAGTGATTAGCCCGACGCTCGTTAGTCCTGTGTTGCGACATATCAACGTTACGACATGCGTAATAGCCAGCCTAAAAAATTGTGCAGGCAACAATAAGTGCAGTAATGATGTCTACTGATTTATAAACTTCTACAATGCTATATAATATAATATGCTTATTTGATAGATAAAAAGTGCTTCAATTTTTTTTACAAATCGTAAGCTTACACTTTTTATATAGTATTACAAAACGTTATTTATGATCATCATCATCAGCCTGTGGCAGTTCACTGTTGGGCACACCTGGACCTCTCCCAAGAAACGCTACTTAGCGCAATAATTGGTAATAATCAAACATTATTCGATTATTACCATATAATGTTAATCTTATTTTATAAAAATTTAAGCCAATACTTCAATTTGATTAATATATAAATTGATAATTAGAATACATTATTGAATTTAAACACAAACAGTTTTTTTAATAAATCGTTATATGACAACAATTAATCTAGCTCCACCAGTTTTTAATGACACCATAATCTCCGGCTCACGTGGTACGTTATTAAGGTAAACATATGGAATCAATCATCATTATCGTAGTGTTGAAACTTAAACGCCAACGGCGTTGCTTTAACTAACCTCGAGAGCTAATCGATCGTCTTCTAATCTATCTATATTCCACTAAATTTTAAGTTAAATAAATAAAATTATTAATTTATATTTACTTATATTTTTCCCGTTTTTGTTATGAACATATTATGTGAAAAGGAGTCGAGATGTGTAGAAAGTGCTCCTGATATTTAAAAATAATATATTGTAATGGATACTCTATAAATATTAAAAATATAAAGAGACTACCCTGGATTTGTTGTCTATTCGGTACAAACTTTCCAATTCCGATCTTCAACTTTATGTGTGTCGAATCTGTCTTAAGCGATTGAACCTCTTTCTGAACTTTTTTACTAAATCCAGCACCTTTTTCAACGAAACTAGAATGTTTAACATTATCCATTGAGGAGATTAAAATGATGAGTTTGAAACAACGTGAAGGGCTAAGACCTCAAAACGAGTTGAGCATATCATTACACTTACGCAATAATAACAGTGTCAAAATTACTTTTGCTTCTGAACTTTCGGTTACAAAATGCATTTCCGAATCGTGTACACTTGGTTACATTATACACTGCCGCTGAAGCACTATCGGTTCTGATCTCGCACGACATACATTTAATTTTTTTTCTCTACGCTCAAGCCCGTGTATTACCATCGCTTGCTTACTAATTTAAGTAGATTTTAATCATCTTTCATCATCATGTTTTAAAGTAAGTCTATTAGTTTTTCGTTAAATAGTAGAACATCAAAAAACGTTTTCGATAGATGCTAGTTGTGTCAGAGGCAAACTCAAAAAAAAACTATTTTGATGCAACGTATTCATATTTAGATATGAAGTTAATTTAAATATATTCTATTTTTTATTGTTCATCTGTTTTGGTTAATTAGAAAAAAACATTCAATTTAATAGAGTTGAAAAGAAATTTTTCATATTTCATTGCTGCTTAAATATATATTTTTAATATTTATCTGCCTCCGTGGAGCAGTGGTTACCCGGTGGAATAGTTAGTATATGCACGGTTAGATTTCCTGGCGCCACACGTGTTCTAAACTTTGGATAGTGATTTTCTTCAAGCCCGCCTGGCTAATTGCCATAATAAATGTCAATCTGTTATCATGACACTTTTGTGGCTGCTGTAGTACATATTTATGTTCAAATTGCAAAATTCAATAATATTAAAAAATATTTGAAAAATGAATTTAAGACACCAAATTGTACGCACAATTCCAACTTCACTCACTCGGCCTTTATTTTCAACACATTGTCTCAATTTAATTTTTTGATAAATATAACATTATGATACCATTCGTATGAGCGATTTCATAACCGGCATCATTCTATATCTTTCAAGGCTCACGTGTACACGATTTTTTTTAACTTTTTTCTTTAATCAAGGAAATTGTTGTACATATCACAGAAGTAATTTGTTTAGTGGCATTGACCACTTTTAAGTCTATTATTTTCATTACGCGTTATAAACTCGTTCTGCAGCGTAACAATAGACATCTGAGATATACTATGTGCGAGACGAATGACGTAAATACACAATTGTTACCAAATATTAAACTACTGTACGTATGTAAGCTATTATTATTATATGAAGCACGATGGTTAGACATTATGTCTTCATCTTAAAATACCATTGAGGAAACAAGTACATGGTCAATTTTTCTATTTAAAATCATTTCATACCAAAATGCGTATCACGCAATAACACTAATTTGTATACCCCAATTAGAAAATTTTTAAGCATTCACATTTCGTAAATGTATGATTGTTTTGTAAAAAAAAGATAAACAAAGGTTATATTTGCTGATTGCGAATCAACGAAATATTTATATATAATTAACTCAGCTTATTTCTTTATTCATTAACAAATTAAAATATTTAATAACTTTTCTGGACTTGTACACATGTTACTACTTCTAATTTTTATTTATTAATAAAATTAAGGTAATAGACGATTCACTCACAACAGAATTCTTCATATCATTAACATATATTTCTTTTTTTTATTCAATGAAGGCGTATCTGATCTTTTTAATTTTAGCCCTTTAAGTCTTCGACAGTGATGCAATATAAAAAAGCATTCTAAACTTGCAATGTGCAAAGAAGCTGCTTAGAGAGTTATAGAATAGTAGATATTTTGAGTAAAATTTCAATATACTAACACCCACCGGTGTTCACTGGTGATTGCAGAATTGAAATGCAAATTTTCCCACTTATCAGTTTCAGTTCACCGTTCAAGTTAAATTCGTCAATTTTCTGTGAATCATAGCTCACTGATGCATTTCGTGTCTTATCCAGCAAATGCTTGTAGGTGTTTTAGTATTTACGACTTAAATTTACCTGTATATAACATAAACTGACAAAATTTCAAAGATTAAATGTTGAAATTTAACGTCTTAATGATGATATTGAAAAACAAAACTATCACAGTAATAAGAGGTTAAACAAAATGTTAAATAAACATCGAAAATCATTGAATATTTATTTTTTATTACGGACTAATAGTAAATTAATTTAAGAAAGTATATACTTTTACCTAATATGTATGCAATCCTCTTTTATTTAAAGAGTATGGATAAAAATACACAATTATAAAATAAAAAAAAATATCTATATTCAAACTAATTCGTTATCTCTTCTCGTAATAATCATCATGAATGCTATTGGTGATCAAAATAGCGTCGATGGGTAATAACGATTGTGGTATTCGCTACTTCTGTGGTTCTCATTATTTCATTACGGAACCGAGTGCACAATATGCGCCGATGCCCGTAACAGAAACACGGTGACTTGAATACAGAATCGACTTATCACGATTGTGCCTCGACCATTGGGCGTGTCACCGATAACTAAGTTAACCCGTTCGTTGCCAACTAAAACTCTATTTCGTATAAGACGTATGTACCAGAACTGCCAACTACGATCTACATTATAATGCGGACTAAGAGATTGATTATCGCAGGTTTTACATCAGAAAATATTTTCGATTATAAGCAGCTAATACTTGACTTCAATTGACACACGATGTTAAGTGAAAATGATCACGTAAAAAATTAAACGTCCTCGCCTAAAACATTGGCTCGCAGTCAGGCGTATTCGAAAAGTCTTACCACCATTCACGGCAGATTTAAAAGGCTACTCCGACAAAAAAAAATTATTTATCATCGTATATCTGAAAGTAATATGGCGCAGTTAAACACCGTAACTAGCACAACTTTGTTATGTGTGTGCGTATCACATACCACGGAATAACCCTCCTGGACATTAAAATAGTTGTTATTAAAATTTTACACCAATAAATATAACCGGACCATTGTAATAACATATTTGTAACATAACAGACTATTTATATTACTTCTTTAAAATATATTCTTGGCACCTAATGTTACGGACTCTTTATTTGTAACCTTTTTGTATTTATTATTTTTTTACAATAACTTTTTGAAGTGTCGATATTGTCAGAAATTCGCTCGTCGTCTTTTTTCGCTGGTTTTTCTTTTCTGCTATCCAATATATTCAGTAAAATTACATACAGTTCTTCATTTCCTCACTCGGTTCATCGTTTTCACCTAACGCTAAGCAATTAAATTTCCTGGCAGCGAATGGGTTAAAGGCCCCCGTGACCGGTGCGCTCTCGATACAGATTTTCGATATCGATAGACACTAATCAATTCAGCACGACACTAACCGACCACTTTAAATTACTTCATTGAAATGTAGAGTGTTATTTATTATGAATGTCATTACTGACGGCTAATTAGGTTTTATAAAAGCAGTATCAAGAAATCAGACTTAATTTACATTTGTTTTTGTGAGAGCGGTTTTCATATAAACAGAAACATGGTGTTTTTTTCTATGGTAATTAATTTTTAACATTTAAATACAAACATGTATTTCCACGGGGTGTCTTTGAAAACTATTGCCACTAATGTTTTTAACGAAAGCAATTAAATAATTACTGTATGCAAACGTTCATAAATTGCAAACCAATATTTTTGCAATCAAGACCTTAAGTTTAACTATGAAAAAACTTTAAATGTTAAAATTAATCATAATGTTCACTTTTGAGTGATTATTTCAGAGATCATAAATTAAATGAAAAAAAAAAAGAATCCGTTATCTATGGATTGTATTTTAAATATTAGCCAATCAACGTCAAATACTCCATTCTTTATTAAAAATCTCGACAAAAAACGCTTAAAAAATAGACATCAAATATATTTTCAAATGTGGAATATGGTTATTAATTTATGGAGGACAACAACTCCGTTCTTACAAACAGTTTCTTCATATGAAAAATTTAACTTTTATAGATTGATTAAACCAATTTAATTATAAAATAATTTTAAATATCATTAATCGTACACCACGTACGTACGTCACGTATTTTTTTTTATAAATGTGCGCTTATTTTATATCATTATCTAATATATGGTAATGAAGCATTTCAGTACTACAATGATAAATTATTTTTTTACTGTTTTTTTATAAACAGCGTATGTAGCCAAACAGACTAAATAATTATAAATAAATGGATACAGAGAATTTACCTTTTCCATACTTAATAATAAATAAAAAAGCATGCTTTTTTTTAATCACTGCATAATTTTACAAGTAAACAAAATGGTCTATAGCCTAAATTGCAAAGGAAAAAAACCAGTGTACAATGAAGGGTGGCCGTGAGTATGATGAAATCGCGAACGGCTGCGGTGTCAGGGTCTCGTCACTGGTACACTACAATCGACACTGCCTGCGCCAGATTTTCTTTTGCTCCCTCTTCATACAATCGATTTAGACTGAGCAGGTTTTTTTTCATTGTCCTCACAATAAAAAGTATTTCCTGCAGATTCGCACAGTTCGCGAAATATGTTTTAAATACTCAATCTAAATATATAATAACAATAACAAAATTTTCCTGTACTGACCACGGAACCAAAGAGCGCGCAACTAGTAATAATATCATCGAGAGGACTAATATTGTACGCAGTCTTGACTTTCCAAAACTATAACCAAGAATATTAGTATCGACTTAACAGTGCTATATTCTGATATCTTGTGTATTTATTTGTACCCCGCAAGATATGTAAATTCGAGTAAACATTCTTTGTCTCCTTTTTAATACAAACTAACCGTATATATAAAATGATAAGTCGCATTAAAAAATAAAGAAATAATTTGAAATTCTTACAGATTCGAGTCTATTTTATAATCAAAAATTAATTTCCGGCTGTCGACATATTAATATGATTTTTAACCATTTCCTTATGACACAAATTGTTCGTTTGGTCAATTACTATTTTAACGTATATAGTTTGTGAGTATTTAATTGCTCAATCATGAAATCTCTGACAATTATCTACATTACGTGTATTAATCGAAGTAATTATTTAAATGTATTGTGAAATACTGACCATTTCTACAATAATCAGAAATAAGTTTTCGCAGCATCTAATACTCGTACCGTTATTTCAACAACGTAAAACCACTTTGTTGGATGATGACCAGGGTAACATCTGCCGCAGAAATGACCATCACTCGTGTAAACCTGTCTTAGCCTGGAGACCGCACGTAGATAAACGATGTGCAGGATTGCAGGCAGCAATGTATATAGTTGAAGATCGGGCTATGAGGCTTTCTCGGAATTCTAGTGTCCATTTCTAAACTACTGTATACTGATCAAATAACTCTAAATCTAAATTACCCAAGTCATGTAATACAACGTTCCTTTTATCTTTTGTTATCATTTTTATTTTAATAGATATTAATGGAACTAGGCAAATGAAACAAAGACACCCACCGTGAATGCAATGATGATATTTCGCCACATCCACCACATCCTGTTGCAGACATCACGAGAACTAGTTGCATCAATAGAAACAGGTCTGTGATTAACCAAAATTATTGTTTGAGATTATATTTACTGGCAACACATAGACAAAGACGCCCTAATTAATTTCTAAATTGAAGATTAAAACAAGATCATTCCTATTTTCTCAGGTATACTTTTCTTCCTTTTTTATTTGTGAACGTAAATAGCTTTTTGTAATGAGGTTCGGTTTCCAAAACACTATAGTGTGAAAAAGAGTTTCTTGTTGATCACTGATAAAATTAAAAATAAATTACTTAAAAAAAGAATTTATTTTGCACCTGTTGATTCTTGCTGTTACTGTGCGATAGTGATAGTTGTTTTTTTAAGCAATATATAATACTACTGATATAATCTAATCGAAATTGAAAATATATTTCCAACCTTAACGGTAGTAAAATAAGAAGAACTGATATAAAATAAACTATCGCTTACATTAAATTCTGTTGATGTTTCCAGCTATTTTTGTCGTCTTATCATATATAGTAGGGGATCCTCGTGCAGATAGTCATCGCACATTACTTTTAAAATAAATTACTTTTAGTAAATTTAACACGAATAAAATACGACAGAGATAAAATATGCTGTGAATTAGTTCTATTCATCCATATCCATTCTGCATCATTTAAAAGAAGAAAATATGTAGACTATAAAAAAACCTTTGTCTTCCGTTGCACCATTTCCACTAATCGGTGGCATATTGCGACACGGGGCGGTGTCGCGGCTGCCGCAACGCGAGTAAAAGATTGTACGCGGATTACACATTACGCGCACGCCAAATTACTCGCCCATTAAACATGTCGCTAAACCCTCATTGCAATATGTTTTACAACTTCAAGTACTGGGTTAAATGTCACAATACAAGCGACGGTATCGAAGGATAAATCTCTGTTTTATATGGGATTAACATTAGTAATAAAGGTTTTATTGTAAATGTAATAATGAATATGCACAAGTGAAATTTAATTCTTTCTGTTTAATTAGAATCTTAATATTTATGATTATCGGTATTTAAACAAATGATTAACTATAAACTTTATACCTTAGCGGTAAATTAGCAGCCATATTAATATGATTTAGAAATTCTTTATAGCTTTTAGTTAAGAAAGAAAGTACGCTACCACAAATACAATGGTGAAATATTAATACTTTATAATACTATGGCTGACCACTTGCTGACCTTAGATAAATCGTGATATTTGCAATATCGTTCTTGATATGAATTTAAAAATTAGCTTTTAGGTATAATGATATTTGCTATATCTCTGACAAATTTTATTTTATTTAGATGTCACTTATAATAAGGAACTTCCACGTTCCTGGAACTCTTTAATAATTTATATTTAAAATTTATCACACTATTTTCTAAAGTTCTAAAAAAATACACTTAATTACAGAACAATACGTAATAAAAACATTATATCAACTTAGCAGTTTCATAGGGTTGCCGTCATTACAGACTTAGTTTGTCAATTCATGACTAAAGCGAGCGTGAGTAAAGGTCTCATGAACTTGGCTTAAATAACTTAAACTATGTCAATTACAACCACCGGCTTGCTTCATTAAGTTCGCTACAAAAGACCGTGAGAAAATAATTTACAAGGACTCTGTACCACTCGGAATTTTTTTAGAAACGCATACGAATTTTGTAATCGATTCAATAAGCCACACATTGTGATTCAGATGTAAGGTACGAGGAAACGTATGCTTTATATTATTTATTAACTCGATTGTACTAATTCTTGGAATAAAATCTGGGTATCTAATACAACCATATAAATTGAAAATTCTTTATAATAATTATTAAAGAAATTACTTGCTGCCTTTGTTCTTGTATCAATTACCAAAAAGAATTTTAAGTAAATAGTTTTTTTACGTTACATTTACAATGAACGGTTTCTAGAATGAAATATATCCGATGTTATCAAGGATATAAATATTTCAAGGCCATATGGATCCATTTCCAATTTTAAATCACTACTTAATTCTATAAATGTAAGATTTAATGGTCTGTTGTCCTTCAAATGAAACCGGCCCACCCATTTAATTACTGAACATAATACGTTTTCAGCGGAGTTTTCGCTGCTCTAATAGACTTAATAATAGCAATTATCAAGCTACTAATAAACCGTTACATGAGGAATTTCATCAGAATAAATTTAACGTATTTTACCTCAATTTGAGTTTTTAACGAAGGGGAATAACAGAAATATTTCTTTATGAAATCGATGCTCTTTATGATTTTGTAAAAAAAATCCTTGTTCACGTAATTGTTTATTGGTAAATAAAAATATCAAATATGGAAAAAGATCGCCGTGTTTTAAAATATATTAAACATTAATCTTAGCTTCTTCCACATACCTGTCGATAGTTTTCATTAATCATGTATTTTGAATCTAATCTAAATTATTAATCTCTTAATATTTATGCTGAATGTATTTTTTTAACAACCTACAAGTTCATTTCTTATAACAACACTACATTAAATGGGCTGTTGTTAACACCAAATTTGTAAATCACTCTGCAACACAACGCAGTACTTTCGAATTCTGAAAGCTCTAAAAATAACCTTCAACAAAATCAAGGAAGTTGGCGCTGAGTTTTTTGTCATATCACGGACTCTCGTTTTTGTTACTCCGTAATTCAATTTGCAAAGAAAAAAAACAGTAATTCTAACAAAAACTTATTTTTTATACCAAATTTAGTTTCATATTGCAAGTAATTTACTAAGCAAGCGATAAAACGCCTCTCACAATAGTAAATTCTAATAAAAATGTAACAATCCCTAGTGAAAAACCAATGTTTTCTAATATTGTCGCTAGTTAAGGTCGGGCTTGGTATAAAACTATCTGAAATTTGCGCCAAGATTTCATTCATAAGATCTTACACGTACTATCAAACGTTTAGAAGATAACTGCGGAAGCAAACATACATTCAAAGAAAACAATCATGTCATAAGTTATCCAACTTATTTAATATCTCCTTGCACCATTTGTTAGCTAATTCAATTTATTTATAGTTCTAAAAGAGAATATGACCTATAAATTCTGTCGAATACTGATAGGTACACATTTTAAATAATAACGATTTTATATAAAAGTCAATCGTTTATAACCTGTATATTTGAATTTTAATTAATTAATAAAATTTTACATTACAATGTACAGAAGATATCAAACTGTTACTAATCGATGCTTTCTTAAACTGTCATTCGAATCGCAACAATATTGCTGAAAAAATATTTATGCAATGTTTCGTATTATTTAGATTTTACAAAATGGTAAACAGTTTAGTTATATTACTACTAACATAATGATCATTTCCAGCGAACGTGTATTTTACTACCGTTCTTCATATCTTTTATTACTTTTAAACGTATGCAAGACTAATGTTATTGCAAATTCCATGACGATGCCGTTCTGTGGGATATCGAGTCAGTAGTAATTTTGTTACAATGTTTATTTTCTCCATTAAATTCAATCTGTTACGTAAATATCACTGAGACGGCTCATTGATGATCTTAATCGTACTACACATAAAGACGGCGGTGGCGATGCGTTAACACGGGCCAGTACTAAAAACATTGCAAAATGATCGCAGAGAATGTGCGTACGGTGTACGTCGATCTACATCGACAGCATCCGTGCAATTGGCAAATCGAGTTCGCCTTGAAGTGGGTCCGCGCTAAAAAGAGGTTCGTATCATTCAAAAGAAACCTCGGTCGGTTCTTTCCTAAAGTGAATCACATCGGCTTACGTAATCAGGGAACAATGCAGACTTGTTTCGTAGTGAAAGTGATGTTATGATAACGTACAGGAGCTTAGGGCGTCAGCCGTAATTACACACTGGGTTCGTTAAAAATACCAGTTAGTAGATTCACAGCCGATAATCGTTGTTTTGTCGTTTAAGAGCAACGAGTGTTATGTCTTCATCCAATTGGACGTAATGCGCTCTTTTTTTTTATTTTGCACTTTCTAAACGTAAAATCGTTTAAATGTTTTTTGCACTTATTGTATCAAACTGAAAAAAAATATTGTATCGTTATTACTTCCTTATGTATCCATAAAATATAATCATAGTGAACAATGTAACAAATCTCCAACTAAATAATTCGAATTGACATTCATGTCATCAATCATTTATTTATTTATTTACTAAAAGAAAACAATTTTACAGAATTTTGCTAGAACAGTAGTGTTCCTATTTTATATATCTTATATCTATCTTAAAAGTAAACATTCTCGTAATCTATTTCTCATAACAAGCTATGAACGAAATTAGTATAATCAATAATATACACATTAATAAAGAATTGAGTACTTGTATTAAATGTACACAATAATTACTAAAATATTATACCATGTCTATTGCTGTTAAGTTATTGAATTAATTCATATCCAAATTGGCTAACGAAAATTGTTATAAAATGTTTTCGATAAAAACAATAATCTTGCAAGTAACGTTTAAATGATAATATTTCACTTAAATAGTTAAGCTACGACAAACTACTGCTATTCACGCATACGCGTCAGTGTATCACAAGGTTTGAGTTTCCGTGCCACATTTCATGTACTCTTATAAATATTGCTCCCAACTAGTGACAGAGTTTAGTATCGTTTATTTCGATACTAAAATTGTGGTCGGTTCAATTACTAGTCAGTGCTGGTACATCAGTTAGATTACGAAATTTAATTTATCGTTACACTCATTACATAGTCCAAAAATATTGATAAAAAAAAACTACAGTGAGATACATTTTGTGTGACAATAAACTTTCACCAATACAACAATCGACACAGAAGACAATTTAGAAAATGTATTTGCGTGAAATTAGTTTTCGCTACGTAACAATATCAATCGACATGCTCGCTATGTTTAATTTGATTTAATTTATTTTATTCACGGCTAGATCGATATTTGTAATGAATCTAGTAGAATGAAATTATATCACAATATTTTTCAAGGCATATTATTTTAGACTTTCAAATATATTCAAAATAAAGCTCATTTATTTTCATAATTTATAGTTTAAAAATCGATGTTTAACTATTTAGAAACCTGCCTTTATTTAAATTATTTCAACTTACAGATGCTAAGCGTAATTTTGATATGTTCATATTTGATATGCATCGTTTACTGTCTCGCTAGAAATTTACATTACGTTACTATTCGTAGATTAAATAATGAAATAACAAGCTATCATTTCAGAAACAATTGATTTATATCACTCATTCGATAGTGTAAATCTCAATAATACTAGGTATTTCGCGAAGTAAAACTGTGACTGCATTAACTTCACGTAACTTGTCGCCGTTGGGTCTAAAAACGTGTGCCCCATTTAATACGATTTATTCGTTCGTAAATCAACTTAACGTTTCAAAATTCGAGTAGTGCAAATTCAAACCGGGCCTAGTGAACGCTGACAATCTATTAGTGAATTAAAACGTTAGATATTTTTCGCAATTCGAATCTTTCATAATTCCAACTGGCGTAAACTGTCTAGCAAACAAGTCATAGCATTAATATCACAAGTATATTATTATTGACAAATATACCCAACCACTACTTGGGTATACGCTGAGCAAAGCAAATTATACATAATGGGTAGCAGCCACATTCGATTTGATTTTAAAGCGATATACGTGACACGAATTCTTGCAACGAGACTATTGGATTTTAATAATAAAGGTTTGAGTTACATTTGGGTTTCACGTAACTCATCAGGATGCGTATCGCTCTGCGCTGTACGTGTATGTTACAAAGAAGATTTATCGTAAGCAAATGCGTGGTTAAGTAAGACGCTTAATCTCGCTGAGTGCTCAATCAAGTCCCATTTTTACTCTCAAACATCCGCTAAAGTGGACGCTTTCACTCTTTTCCGCTTCAGTGCGCTGCGATTGTCCATTCTACGTTAAGTAAAAGCTCCGTACATTTCCGCGAATTATTCTATTTCTACGCTATGGCAGTTTACGACCGAGCTATGTTAGATTTACAAATCAAAAACTTAAATCTTAGTTGTGACAATTTGAAAAATGCGTATACGTTAAATACATTAATATTATTTACATGTTATTCAACCGTAAACTTATATTTGTTCGGAAGACATTGTCACCTCATGCATTATAGCAGACGTATGCTCAAGATCACTTTTGTGGTTAGCGATCTCGGTTTGCGGGTGTTTGAATATTATTTACTTTCCAATAGACATCGAGACACGGTACACAATAAATACGGTATACAAACTCAATACATTTCTAATGAATTTCATTTCATTCAAGATGTATCATATTAACATTTGTCTTTTCCAATTTTTGCAATGCATCTAAAATATATACAGAATATTTTGAGCTCATCAGTCAGTCATTTTTCTTAGTATTACAAATCGATGACATTCGTAGGTGTTATTTCTTATTTTATCATCGCTGATTTAAAGAACGATGAACACCAATTATCATAAAACAACAAATATAAATATTCGCGCTACCATTTTTGTCAAGCAATCAATTTTAGTTAGTAAATATGCACTATATTTGCTTGCGGGTTTCAGCTAGTACGATATTAAATCAAAAGTGAGATCACACAAACATCAGTTAACGAATGCACATGATTTTTGTTAAGTTCGGTAGTTTATCTTCTTATCAGCAGATCATATCATAATTTATTACTAGCGTCTAACATGGCCCACCTGTACGTCATGAGAATTTAACACAAAATAGAAACTGTCATAACATAACATCAAAATGAAATTAATCGATATTCAAACAACTTCTTATCGGATGTATTCAATAGCATGAGTCAAATATGAAATAACAATTTAAGTACCCGCTTGTGTGAACACAATTGACGGTAATGATTGCTTCAAGTAAGATCTATTGGTTATACTCATCGACAAGCATTGTCTACAACAATAACTTTACCATACATACCACGACTCTTTGTTGTTCGTGTCTAACTAAAAATTATTAAAGATACAACAGGTGTTAATTGTTATGACTTTAGACCGACCTCTGCTATAATAATTTGTATAATCAAGAAATAGTTACAAGGGCGTATCTTCAGAGCTACTTGAATGTCATAGCGGTGGAAAAAATATTTTAATATATATATTTTT
>DWQX01001081.1:0-31714 GCA_018245475.1 Pharmacophagus antenor
TATATATATCCATATATTATACCTATGAAGAGCAAAAAAAAAGTAAACGAAATACGATGACCTGCTAATGGGCATAAATTACATGAAATATACTTTGTTAGACTATAACTTCTACTGTAGGCTGTACAAAAATAAGACAAAAGCAAATGTTTATTACGATGGTTATTCGCCTTATCACCTTTTGACTAATATATATATAATATAGTAGGTATATTTTTGAACGAATATAATTGTAAAAAAAAAATACATAAAAGTCAAACATTTTAATGAAGGAAGAAAATTTAATATAACCATGGCAACGGGACTCGAGAACAATTCCCGGTAGACGATAGAACGGAGACTTTCTCCTTGCTAGCCATTAAGACTTCCTATTCTGAGTATTTCTTATAGAATATAGATACCGAGTTAGTATGTTCCTATTATTAATACGTAGTTATCCACCATTTTCAGATGATTCTACGAAAATAACCAAATACAATATACTTAAATAGTATTGATAGTTTTGGATTGAGAAAACCGTGGATCGTGAAACGATGTTACAAACTAAAAGCGACCGCAACTGGATCCGACGGCAGGGCTCGCTGTCCGCGAGCTGCACGCTAGGATGACCCTCCAGCGGACGTTTATAACCACCTCAGCAGTATGCACGTAGAGTAGTTAAGATGCAATTAATAAAAGTATATATAAAATAACATAGAGAATTTATTTATCTGTTTATTCATATATACTCGTATAATAAATCTCTAGACACTTCTTGTGTGTACACGTGACTGTCAATATATCTTAGTCACAAAAAAAACTATTGTTGCTTCACCACTTAAATTATTGCCGCAAAGAGTTTTATGAAATTTGATATAACATTTTATTTTATTTCACACCCTATTTAATATTAAAAAAAGAGATAAATTTTGATAAAAACTACATCTTGATATTCGCAAGCAACAATTAAAGTAAAACATTTAAATGTATGTATTTAATCATTTTAATTATTTAAGATTAACACTAGATTTACCATATAATTTTTCATAGTTTTCTTCACGCGTCTATCGTAACTTCTTGCATTATTGTGTACTCACTTTTCCTGTTTTGTAAAAAAAAAAATGTTACTGGAGACAGCATTAAAATAAAAAAAGTAAATTGAATTTTAGTATAAGAAACTTCTTATCAAACGTTGTGCCGTTAACATGACGGGTCCGATAAATCTAGTCTTAAAGATAATATAATAGTACGCGTAAATAATAGAAAAAAATATCATCGTATTCTTTATTCTTCCTCAGAGAAATGTAGGCGGGTAATACTATCGTACCGTATCGGTAGTAACTCAGACTTCAGATGGACGGCGGAGCAAATTGCTTCGAGCTGTAAACAATGGCCTGCTCGCAAATAACGAGAGATAGCTATTGGCGAGGCCGGTAACTGGTCTAGGGTCAATTGGCCGACGGTGTCCGTTACGGGCCCCTTTCTCACGCCTCTTATTACGTCCCGGGCAAGCTTGCCTTCATGATACGCTTTAACGTGCTCCTTGTTGAGTTAATAAATCATGTTTAGTGTATATAGAGATACTTTTTCTAAATCATAAGAAAGGTGCTATGAGTTGAACGACTAAAAAGATTTTAGTTCAGTTACCTAGTCTATAATTCGACAGAGAGTTTCCTTAGCTGTATGAATTAAAAAAAAATTAATATTTGAAAAAGTTATCGAGCCACCTTTCTAGTGATCAGCTATTATAATAATGTAAGTTTAAAAATTTCGATATGGTTCGTAAAATCATTTTCCCGTTGAGGATATTTAAAAAATGCCATTAAACATTTCTCTTAAACAAAAACATAACAGTATCGTCATATTTTAAAATTGGAACTATCGGAAGAAGCGTCGGAAAGGCGATCTGCAACTAGCTAGCTCACTTCGAATGAGGCACGACTGTAATCCAATGCGATGAAACCGTCACCAAGTTGTAGTCGCATTATAAATTCTAATCGGTATTAAGGTGCGCAATCGCTCGACTGGCGTGCGTCGATAATAGTGATACCCGTGAGCCGGGATCTGTCGCGGCGGGCATTACGGTGCGTGGACAGCAGATACGATCCCGCCACGCTCGGTATTGCTAGGCGGCGATATTCACCGCCCGTCACTATCGCGTTTGTCACGGTATCCACGGTTGCAGACATTGTACATTATATTCGTAACAACTACTGCCGCTTCGACGGAAGGCGGCTTGCGAAATGATTTTGATACATATGCTTTTTTGTTTCTAGTAATTATTTTTAAACCAGACGTTGTAATTAATTTATCTATTAATAAATTTAAGTGTTCTGTGAAACGTTAGACGCTTAGATGTCTATTTTAAGGATAACAGCGTTCAGAAATTGCTATTAATAAATAAATCACGCGCTCTGTATTTGTCAATACTTTGTAAGAAACACAAACCCGCGGATTATCATATCGGTCTTCATATAAACACACGGTGCGAAACTGATAATAATAAAATATGGACGATTAGAAATAATCTTATAAATACTATTTAATAAATAAAAATTGAGGTAAGTCAAATGTGGATGTTTTAATGTATTGATTATGTGACTGGTTTATTTTCAACAAACATTGAAACAGAAATCTCAAAACACCTCTAGGCCTTTGATATTTGCGCGACACTTCTGTGCAAACGTGTGATAGGTTAGACAAATAGTTGTCGCCCCTGCGTAAATGCTTGAGTGGAAAGTAGGAGGCGGATGGGTGTGCTGAGGAGAGTAGTGAGTGCTGTTTGCACCACAGTTCAGATTTATCGATATACTTGTTAAAAATATATATTTTTTTATTGTTATAATTATATAATGCTATAAAAATGTAGACTTTTATGTAATTAATTATAATAGTAAGCAAATATTTTACGATTGTAAATAATTATTTTATTTTAAATTCGCATAAATAGGTTGGTGTGTATAAGATACAGTTTATACGTATTTAATCAGAAAACAGTTTTAAAGATCCTTTATCGTAAGCAAAACTAACTAAGCCAAATAATGGATATATAAATTAACAACACAATTTCATTTCCCATTCCTCTGTCAATGATCTAAAATCTTTTGGATCAATTATTGTTTACTGTCTATCTAGTCATTTAATATACTCTCTATCTTCTTCATACTGGCGTTCTGGCATTACTTTAACTTCATGTTATTTTTTCATCTGTTATGTCTTCTACTTTGGATTTTAATTTTATTTATACGTAGTACAGTTTGTTATGCCTTTAATGTCTTTAATATGTTTTTCCTAAATCTATAATATTTGTCTTATTAAAGCTGCTTATAGCTGATACCGCTCGCTCACTAGATCAATTTGTGGAACTTAAACATAACGCACGACGCAATATTAAATAATCTGTTCTCGACCTTCAACGAGCACATCGATATTGTATGACAGGGTCATCACTGAGCCTAATTACTGCAATTTGTTTAGGTGAAGGCAGCAAAAAACAATGTGTCGGTAAGTCGCTAGTGGGACAGGTCCGGTAATGGACAGCTTTAAGGAGGCCAGTATGCTAAGGAGTGGAATAGGAGGGCATATCTATAACGACTTGTTAACCCAGTCATTCGGTTCAACGTAGTAAACACCCACTTGGTAATTTTTATTTACACCATTGATATGACACAAAACTCTTATTACTATTATTAAGTAGGATCTGCACAATCACATTTAACCGTCAAATTTTAATTACTGAAAAGGAGCATTTCATTTCCAATGGTGCTCATCCGTTAGATAATAATCGAGGCAACAGTATGCTTTTTTGCATAAACGGCGTTTTTCAACACATTTAAATTTATTAATGGATACAATAATAATATCTTTTGGCAATTTGTTCTAGAATATACTTTAGCATAATAAGTGCTTTTATTTTATCGTCTGTAATACATGAATATTCTCCCTCCGTCTGTTATTTTTACACACTGAACCTCTGTTTACCATAATTTGAAGTGACTATAAACCGTATAATATGATGAATGGATGTGGCCCAGAATACAGATTCACAGTTTTACTCCTGGAATACAGCAATGCTGTTAACACATATGGTAATATTAGGGTGGTAACTGGCACAGTGGATTTAAAAAAATCTTACCACTAACCCCGGGATCAAATCAGGGAATAATCATGACGTCTGCTGCACCCCGAAGGCATTTAAAGACCTGATCTTTTAAAGTATAATGAGCTCATTTCGATGTATTATATGATAAATGTAATTTGATTAATTTCATGCTTTGCAAACCGATCGCAACGCCGACACAGATACATACAACGACAGCAGTACTGTCAGGTCAATCACAAGCCGGCGCCTGCGCGTCCCGGCTCGCTGCTGCCGCGCATCCCGTTTCTTGCCGTCCCGACGGCGAGTAAACAAGACATTTCCAAGTTAATAGTTCTCTAAACTGTCCCGCGCGTAGTCGCGCCGCTGTTTTCTAACACAGAGTTGCATTTTTTCCCTTGATAAATAGTTATTTAATTGGTTTGTTGGCGGGCATTAGTCGCAGCCGGCGGCCGCCATTAATATTGTATGAGCTGCGCAGGCGCCGGCGGGACGAACGCGCGGCGCACCGACGGTGCTGGTTACTGCAGTTCAAGTGATGAGCGTGACGGAGACTAACAAGAGACTAATAGACCTTAACGTTTATACCATAAAAATTTTAGGTGGTAAATAATCGTTCTCGATTTATTGGGGAGACTTGAAAAAACATGAACTATAATGACGGAACATTTAATACTGTGCCATACGTTACATTACATTGTAAAAGAATTACAAAAGGTAACACCGGTGAAATCAAGGAAGTTGAAGTAGTTTCGCTTAAGATGAGAAAAGAGGACAATGCTGATTTCTCTATACACTAATATTTACAATTAAATTAATTACCATTACTAATTAATATGTTAGTAAACATTACATCCGTTTATCTAGAATATAAACTTTAAATTATGTTCGCTATATAAATATTTTAATTCAACAATCTTAACACTTATTCATAGATTTGCAATAATCCATGTGCATACGGTCTGCGTATTGGCGCTTATATCGACCATTGTTTGTCTTCATTGTTTGTCCGCTTTAGCTCACAACTCGTACCGCATCGTTGGATCGACACGTACGTGCACATTATGATCGCCCCTCATAAGTGTCATTAAGATGTTTACATATCGGAGCGGCCGAGCGGGACGCACCGCTGTGATTTATTAACACCACAATCGGCGGCCGCTTACCCAATTTGGCGACGCGGCGGCGATACTAAAAGTTCAAACTGTCACTCCCGAAACGTCTCCGACCGTAACGGACTGGTGGCGATAAATATGACAGCGTTAAGGTCGAACGCAATAGGTATGCGGATGCGTACCATTGTTGGAATCGCGTTTAATTGATTCGGTTGATGTGTGTCTTCATTTAACATCGGCTGTGTGTATTGTTTATTACTACAATTTGCGCTTTATAAACATCCGTACAGGAACTGGTTCGGTGCGTTCATCAGCAAACTTACCCTGTCCAATGTCATCAGGATGTGTACAATTACCTTTGTATTACACAATTCGTACTTCTTATAAACCGTTGATCGATGTACGCGGTGGAACTATTTTGTTTATGTGCGATACTTTAGCTGATAATATTAATAGGCTATCATTTCTTACTTTGATTGAATTGCATTTAATTAACATTCAAATTATATGCCGGACACTAACAACTATTTTAGATAATCTTCTATTACAATATAAAAGCACTTAAGGACTTTATTAACCCTTTTGCATCATCGCTCTAAATGCGCATTCTCATTCAGAAATTAAATTTAGAACTGTAATTGAACATAGAAACCCAAATTTGTAAATTATATTATCCAAATCACAGCCATAAGAGCAATAGAAATAATATTTTACTCGGAATTTCTTATTATTTGTTTACTTTTTAACGATTGCAGATAGGCTAAAAGCTGTTAAGATAAACTATTGTGTGTGGATTATTGCGCTCACGGTGATAATGGAAAGTTTTGATTTGTGAATTATTCCGCGTGACGCGAAAGGGTTGAGAAGGCTAACATATTGTTCAAATCGTCAATCGTGCGGAACACGCCACCCACCGCGGGCACTCGTTTCGAAGAATGGGCGCGGCTATGGAGATTTGCGCGTACCTTCGCGTCAAAGGCGGCGTCTCGCATCTGGCGTTTGATGTTCGGCCGTGAACCCCGCGGGTTCGGGGGTCGACGACACCGCCGACAATTCGATGCCGCGGCGGCTCCGGTGATCGCGGCCCGTGAAACGCCTCGCACCGGAACCGAGCGGTACGGTACTTTAATGCTGACTTCTTTTGTTTTTTTTTCCTCATCTATAGCGAATCCTTCTTCATGACTCTATTTATTTGAATTGAATATCTCCGTCGAGTGAAGTTGTGTACAAAGCGTTAGGAAGTATCTATTTATATTGAAAAAGCATAATTTTCCGATGTTGAAATTTTATGTAGACAAAATGTATGTGACAAACTGTAGGTTCAACGAATCTTTAAAAAATCAAATGTGTTTATGTCATAAAAGGTTTGGATATCTTTATCTATATTATCTTAACAAATTGAACAATGCACTATAACAACTTAAGTTAATGTTAAAATGACATGATGCCAATTTCCACGTATTCGAACCTGATTAATAAAATGATCACGCTTCTTTACCAGATGTATAAACAAAAACAATCACCACGTGTAGGATATAGAGTGCATTTTCCGTTAAATTAATATTCACGACACGCGCACCATGTAGAGCATTCATTAACGGCCGGTGATGAGTGGACAAATCGTAAACAATGGTGAGGTGAAATGTAATTGAGCATTGCGCCATCTGCCGCGCGCAGCGACGCCCAGCCGTCTGGCGCGCTGTGGGGGACCTTGGTGATCTCCTACAATACGAAATGGAAGAAAGCGATCGGTTCCTAGATTATTTCACGTTGCATATACAATATGTTTAGTGGATACTCATGCGTATAGACGTGTTATGCGTTTAAAAAAAATAAGTCAAACCGCTACATGGAAGAGCAGATACCTGACGAAACATTAATTCGCTTATGTTTAAGAAGTTCCCCAGAAAAATTTAACAGTAGCCTCTTCTACTTGACTTTGTAATACATCAACGAAAGTACTCATATTATATTAATATGTCACTACAATAGTAAACTCCATCTACTTAAGATAAAGAAGAATGTTAGAAGTGAGATACAATCACACGACATTTTGCAATATTCAGCAGTGTGGAGAACGCAAGAGTGAAATGGACTTAGGAACTCCTTATTTACCAATACTATTGAGTGTAGTTAAAGTTGATGAATATAAAATCGGGTTCCCATATTCATTCATTACTTACTTAATTTGTTGATGTAATATTCTTGTCTATCATGGTACAATACAACCCCGTTCTTTTGTATTATTATTTTGTAATAGGTGGAACATAATACCAATATATATTATACATTTCGTAAAATAATAATACTTCATGTGATTTTTGCCAGCAAGCGATGTTGATAAGTTCCCATTGACACTAACACGATATAATCCAAATGGGCTACGCGTCACGGGGGGAGCTAATCCCCGCACGCTCCGAACGGACGGGCCGACGGGTATCATCGTTGCGAATGCTATTAATAAACATGTCGGTTATTAAAGCGGGCGCGGCGGCGGCGACATCAAAGGCGGCGGCGGCGGCGGCGGCGGCGCTCCGAAATCGCGCGCGTGCACTGCAAGTTCATTGCCGCGTGCGTGCGATGAGACGATAAGGGTCCCAAAGCCACCAATGCGTCGGCCCGCCGACCGCCGCCCGCTGGCCGCCGTGTGAAACTGATTCAGTTTCTTTTCCACGCGCGACGAAGAGTAAAACACATTCGTTCGTGTTACTGAAAACGCGCAGGCTCCGCGTCAGAGTAGAAATAAAAAGATAGAACGGTATCAAATTTGCAAAAGATAAATAATCATTAATGTGTAAATTTAATATAGATACGATGTTCTAAGATCATAAGAACTTTATCAACTGACTTTGTCAACACTTATTTTAAATTTGGTACAGTTATTAGGTATTTATTTATGAAAATAATTTGAAAATATGAATTTTGAAATGATTTAATAATAATTATTAAAAAGAATCCAAGCGTTTATTACATTTCACAAAAACTTAATTACAACTTGGATGAATGCATACTATTGCCAAATAATTTCAACTGCTCCCCTAGTAATGCTTTAATCAATATGAAGATTTTTTAAAATATATTCATAAATCGAACTTACTTAATTTTGTCCACATCGTGGCTAAAATAATGACCCGGACAAATGTAACCAAAACGTTACCATACTTATTTAAGCCGCAAACCATTGTTATGAGTAATTAATTAAGACAATCGGAGGACACGAGGAGTGGTGGGGGGGGCACCAATATTGACCGAGCTGATGGCCGACGTAAACAACAGGAAAAAATTACGAGTAACGAGGGAGGAGAATTAAACATAAACACCAATTAACCCATCACAGTGCTTTATTATAAGGCGAACCGTTTAATTCAAGGTATCAATAAATATTTAATGATAGTCCCGGGCCCCTATAACTTCGCATTGTTCAATAACAAAAAATACAACTTTGCGTTATTGAACGACGCCGTGATATGGACTTACGAGTGTTTTTTTTTATTATTTTAAATTAAATATCATGGATGTTGGACTGATGAGGAGTATATCTGATGAATCCAGCATCTAAATTCAACAGAAACCTAAAGTCTGGTGTGTTTATGCGATTTTCTGTTCGGTATTTATTAGTTTTAAATTTATAACTGTTTTTTTTTTAGTTTGATACAATTATTATGATTACTACTTGTTTAAATGATAGCAGCATACTGAAAATTTATGTTGTGATTGATATGTGTTTTATGAGCAATAATTCCAAATTAATAAAAAAAACACTGAAGTGTTATAAGAAGCGATGCAGTGTAATTAGATACGTCTATATAGCGCTACATTGCGCTCTTAACCTCAATCCACAATATAATAAATCTCAATAATACACAAAATCGACAGCGCGACGTGAAACGTATAACAAACACCTCGTGAAGATGCCACGTGTGGTGGCAAACCGCTTTAGAAACAAATTAGTCGTAATATTAAATAAAGCAAATATTAAGAAAAGCAAGAATAAACAAATTAATGTTGCGTTTCATCTTTTCAACAAATTATAATAAATCTCATCAACCCACCAAATTTACACTGAAGGCGTTTCAGCACCAGACAGACCGGAAAGCACTAATGACTATACATTTCTTTTTGGTGGTAGAAATGCGCATCGCCATAGGGCCTATCAACGCGGCAGTGCCCATAACGGAGAACCGCTAACAACAAAAAGAAGACTTTTATTTAAAGATTACCAACAAGAAATAACTGTAGATGAGCTAGAGAGGAGTGTAGCGATATAAGATTATCACTTTCTATAATTCTAAACACTAAAGGTTAGTTGTTATTCCACTTGATTACTAGAAGATGCATTGCCAACCCGCGGGTATCATAGCCAGCTCATTTATGTTGTATGTGTTAGTAAATAAAGAGGTATATAATTTCGTAAAATTGTGATTTATGAGTGGTCCACGATTTAACAATACAAACGTTTAACAGTTTTTTAATTTAACAATGTAAACAAAAATAGAAGTGATACGATATCAAATTATAAAACTATAATCTTATACTATTTTGTGGTAATTTCGAAACTTAGTCGAAACTATATGAGAATATAAAAGCTTAGTACCGTATGTATGCATACGACACGCCAATAGGCAACCGTTATATACTTCGTAAAACAAAAAGTCTATAAATGTTCGTAGTAAAGTATCAATCAGCGTGATGCAAGATATATGAATGAGGGAGGCGTACTCATTGGCACCGATAGCGGCTCGTCCGCAGGCCGTATCGTACGTTAATACCTATCAATAAATAAATAACGTTCGCCTGAAAAATGGCTCCCAAATTCTCAACCCATAAACACACCCACGCTGCAATAAACCAACCCACGGCAAGTGGGCTGCGTGGCGTAAATAAAAACGTATCAATTCCAAGAGTTTGGACATAAATCGACCGCCCGTTGGTTATGACAAAACCGTATTGCATTTTAAAAGAACTGCTTCGACCGTATCATATATTTTGAATACGAAAATGAGTTTAAAAAATCGATTATTTCTATGACTTTCTCGAAATGAATGGATTGTAAAACACAATAAATACTAGTTGAAATATTTACAATGTTTTTTACTAAATGAACTAATAACACATTTTGAAACATTGTTTAAGTATTGTTTACATGTAAATTGTCCTTTAATTTGGTGTATATCACTTGCATCCAATTATCATAGTAATAAATTTTCAATAAACTTACACCACTCTAAGTAGTTTTAGAGACACTCATTGAATTATTGATAGGGAAGACGATGACACCATAAAAGATCGTGGAAGGCATGAACAGAGAAAGTTTGTGAAGATATTGAAAAGCGTAATGCGACTAAAGGCAACGAACGGCGAGCTAAAGCTGGAACACGAGCAATCCAAAGGGATTATTATGTTCCATGCGATTAAAATTGAACTATAATCGCCGCATCAGCAAGTAAATTTATTCGGTAGAATCGCTGGAAAAATATATTTTGCGTGTACGATATTGATAATTAAAAAAAAAATCCATACAACGAGTAAAATCACAACAGTGATAAAGCGATTCTCGGTGTCGCTAATCGTTCGCAAGACACACAATAGCCGCGCGGGACGATTTCACCGCCGGCAGTCCGCAGACAGTCGTCGATTTAGCAAAGTTACTGCGGTGTCAGCGCGCCGCTGCGTCGCCAGTGGAACAAGCAACTGCACTTCAGTTCGCACAAAAGCTTTCGCGATCATAAAATATTTCAGTTTTGTGCCGCTATCCGAGAGTGTTAATGCGAAAAGCTTTAATGTGCCTCGGTACAATTTCCATCGTTGTTTATGGTGAAACGGAATATCCTCGAAGATAACTTCGTACTGTCGTAATGCATTTGAAATTGTTACTTTCCAACGGTGTATTCTCTATGAATCGTAAGAGACTTAACTACTTAGCCATAACTGTGAATTGGATTTGGATTGTCTTTGACGATTTAAAGTTTTATCTTGAACAATGTAAGAATAATAAAAATGTCAATTGCGCTTATGCTTGTTAGCTCATTGGTTAGCTTATTTAATAACGCGGCTAACGTTTCTCGACTGCTTTCAATTAGCGATTATTAAACGAGTTTAGATTTTTTCAAAACTGGTCGATTAATCCACCCACTCTCCAAAAAACACAGATTACGGGTCCCTCAGACAAACTTGTGAGCGCGTTTAATGAGACACCTCCAGGCCGCACAATAAATGAGGGTGTGCATTTATTTAGCGGACTCGCAACAGTACGCATACAATTGTTTGTTTGTCACCAGGAAACGCTCGGAGTATTGAATCGTACCGAAGCGCGTGGTACTGCGCGCACATTAACGGAGCCGCCGGGATTGTCGATTACGCGGGCACCGTTTACTCTCGCCTACATCCGACAGCACCGCGCACAGCAACTCCGCATGAACTACGTACCGGTTGCCGGATTATTCGGTAATAAATACTCACACACGTATAAACTTTAAGGAAATGTTTAAAAAAAATTATCCATGGAACACCGGACAATCACGACACGAGGTGATATGAGTATTTACCTTGGTATAAATATCTTTTCTCCTCGCCTACATTTAGTGTTATTTAAAATGAAAGGAACTCTTTACATACGTTTCAAAAAGAGAAAAACAAAAAAAAAACGTTCGTTTATTAATAAAATAGAACAAAAAGTGATGTAACTAGTTCAACATACTAAAACAGAGGGACCGTCATCACTCACGTCATCGAATTGTTTGGATCGTCCAATACACAAATCACTTTAAAAGAGGAGACTCCTTCCCGATCATCCCCGCCCCACTTCCCGCACTCAGGGACCGCTGTGTTAATTGCTCGAAGACAGACGGACAAAAAACCGACCCGACTCTTAAATTACAACCCGTGTAAAACGATAAATAAGCCGAATGAAACAATGCTATCTGTCCATCCTCCCTGTTATCTTGCGCCGGTTACATGACTTGTAACAAAAAGCTTCCCACCTACAGCGTGCCAGAAAAGTGGGGATTCTCCGGTCCGACTGCGTCCGCGCACACGTCTGTCTTGATCGTGGCATACGTAATAGGTTCTTGGTGGTGAAACAATCGATGAATTTCATTTAGGGTTTTTTTAATGACTTCTTTGTTATTTTTTTTGAGCCTAAATTCAAATAATACTAGTCACCTTAAATGCATCTTGATCCGCGACTCTAAATTTCTTCTTTTAATTGTATTAAGTAGCTAATAAACATTTATCTCAAAGACATGAATGAAGTGCATGTCAGTCAGGGGATCGAGTTTGAGTCTTTGTAAATCTGTTACAATAACAACAATTATAAGGAAAGAGAAATACAAAAATATTAAGACAAGAAATTTAAACGCCAAGTTCAATTGTAAAATCAATGATAATATAAGTGTAATAATATTAGGGTAACAATTCAGTTATAAGAATACTTAACTTTAAAAAAGTACCTAAAAATATAAAAATATTCTGACAATTACAAATCTTCCTTTAACATTTTATACGTATATTTATCACAGACAAGTGACACATGTTGGAAAATTCTAGTAACAATCATATAGTTTCTGCCAAATCTCTTTGTGTCGCCATTTCTTCCGTCTAAAACATAATACATTTGGCACTGTTTCACATAGTCCATGCCAAGATGGAGGACCCTATATTGTTTCAAACTTATTACCTAATGTTTCGTGTACATCATTTTGTACATAACCTTCATAGTACATTCGTTTAAATTATCTCTTAATTAGAAAAAAATATTTTGTGGTATAATCGAGTGCGGTTCAGATCTCTGTACCAGTTTTAAAGTATTGGAATGATTCTAGAAAATTTTTTTGGTCGTTCATTTCTAACATTGTATTCAATGTATGATTTCACATCAAAATATAATTAACCCTTAACAAACGAATGCCGCCATATAAGCGGCATTATGGAAAATAAGGAAAAAGCGTATGATTCTTCACAGGCGGCATAACGTTCCCCCAGGAAGCTAGTTTCTTTCCACTTCGTTAGTGGGGGACACAAATATCAGACATAATCGACAGTGGGTTTTCCGACACATTTTAAGTTAAAATATTTAATCTCTTACAAATCTGTGGATCAAGTTGTTGTCATGTCAAAAATACGCTCGTTCGTCAAGGGTTAAAAAAAAATTTAAATATCCTCAAAAGTGTATAATGAGATAGTTATTTGTCTTTGCAAAGGTGATTCCCACTCGGTCATTATACAAACACAAGATTAGGGCAATCACTGACACATCGACAGAAACAAGTTAGAGGAAAACTAAATGAGATTTTATCGCGTTCTATGAAATGTTTGTTAGGAGTGCGTCAGATCGAAAAGACCAATAAATGAGATAGCCAGAACGGTCTAAATCTACCATTCTATAAACAAATTATTGAAATTCACATTTGTGCAAGACGTAAGACAAGAATTTCTTTCACCTTATCAATTATATTAATGATAAATTCTTCTATGTATTAAGAAAAACATCGTGAAGTTTCTCATCAATGTTCATACGGACATGGCTGAGAAGAGACAATGGTATTATTCAGGTTACGTCATCAGCCGATCTCTTTCTCGTAATGAACTTGCGTGTCGTCTATTGAAATCGGTAGATTACGAGTATGTTAACGTTTATAATGAAGATTATGCGGGATTGTGAAATTATTTCATGTTTTAAAATATTTGAACAGAAACAAGACAGTAGTTTGTATATTTAGGTGATGACTTACATTTCGCAGGCAATGAAATATGTGTATTTAAAGATAAATTGTTAAAGATTATTTCAAAGTATTAAAAATATATACAAATGTGGCAAACGGAAAATGGAACATAGACCTAAGTGAAAGGGATGAATGTTTAAAGAAGTAAAGGACATAACAATGGAAGCGAATGTCCATGATCCGGTGTGAAGAGAATGTCATAAGGGATAAGAAAATGGAAGATGGCGAAAAACGCTTTTGTATAAATATAAAGATGTAGGTAAACGAGATTATTTATTAATCTTGAGAAATTTCCACATACATTTCGAGAATATGTCGAATTCTTACGATTTGTATATTTTTACATCTTTTATGTTAAGATTAGTGTATATAGGTCTATACAGTAATGTGATATGCCATGATGCCAATATGTCTTAAAAAACACATGATTTTCTATTTTGTTTATTACATTACAATAATACATTTAAAATTGTAGTATGTAATTATACATAAACTAATATAGCGATACAAAACTGCAACGATTGAGATCCGTTCGTATAATTCCTAGCGTTGTATTGCATTTACACACAGTTTTAATTAACCAGAAGAGGTAAATGACATGCATTAAGGAAAACACGCACTTGAGGGCTAATTGCGATAAACTTTCGGCGAACTTAACCGCCGCACTTACGATTTACACGTGTAATTAACATTGTATGAAATGTATTTCATACAATGTTAATTACACACATTACATAATTCTTACCAGTAAAAACCGATAAGGTGTTCCTACAAAGTGGTATCGATTTATGTTATAAAATGAATGTGATTAATTTTTCATTTGCTCAAAACACGTCATTTGTTCATACAAGTATAATGTCATCGTCTATTCCTGATATCATAGAGGCTATAGCTAGTAACAATTTTAGATTATGAATGGATGCAGCATCTCAAGGATGTCGAAACCTTAGTAGCTTCGTGTGCAGTTTATAGGTGAAACAGATTACTTATTGAAATTGTCGCGCAAAGTTCTTTAAAAAAAAAAAGAAGTTTACCCAAAATATTGTCACGATATTCATATAATACGTTGAGCGTGTTTAATTTCTGCTCACCGTTTAGTTAGTTTCCAAAGTAATTATGCGGCGCACACTGTGAGATAAATGGTTTCGACGGATCGCAACACGTCCGTGTAAAGAGGTCACGCAATTGCATAAATAACTTTTTGTTTTTTAATTAATGCTATAACATTTTAAAATTTGAACCACGCCTAACGGACAACGATGATCACGCAATGACAAATACAATGTGGGACACAAAGAAAGACATTAGCGATGATTTAATGAACGTTAAGGAAATGAAAGGATATGCATACAATTGATCGATTTGAAACACGACGCACGTAATTCATTACATTAAGTGAAAGAAAAAAAAATCTATCCTTATTTATGACTAAATGCTACAACAATAAGAGTTTTAAAGTATACGCTTTTTTGCTTTGAGTATACCTATATGGACTTTGATTTGTAAGTTCCATAATTATGACATAAATAATATAGTTTTTATATTTTACTACTTTTTTTTTCAGCTTTGAAAGTATAATTTAATAGTAAATAGTTAAAGTAATTCAATAGTGTTAGTAAAAAAAAATATGCACTTACGTGAATAACGGAAAAGTTATGTTATAAAATACCGTTTTTTTGTGGAAAATTCTTATATAAACGAGAACATTCATTTACCGCGTTTTTTCTCAGATTAATAATGTAAGCCCAAAACATCCAAAACCGTACCAAAATTAAGATATTATCAGTCAATTAACGAACGGTGGATTGAATAACTGTGTACCAACTAACTGTGTACCTCACAAAATGAAAAGAATTATTGAAAACAAAATTTACTTACACCTTGTCTCTTGAACTAGACATTGGTGAGAAAGTTACAGAGAGTGCTCCATTATGTAATCATTTATGTACAATATTAAGGTAAACAGCTATGTTGATTGAGTCAACATTAGGTCTAACGTAATAACAGTTTCATTCGTATTGTATTTATTCCTCTGACGGTGTAGTGCAGTACACGCTTGATCCAATTAAGGCACGGTGTCGTTGCGAGTAAATCGGGCGAATCTTTATCACTGCCGGATAATTGCCGTTTATGTGGTCCTCGCGTGCCGGATCGCACTTTGCGCCGAACGTACAGAGAACGGCTCGTACACCTCGCGCCGGCTACGTGGGCTACCCAGTCGACGAACCCGAAGCGGGTCGTATTATTTCGTATAATACTAATTGCATACACTGTTATGATAACGAATTCGATGGCTCGATTCGGCACTACGAATTTTTTTTTATGTTATCCTCACATAATGACATAAAATATTTTAACAGGTTTATGATAGTAAACCTTTTTTTTTATTTGACTGATTCCGTGTATTGACCGTCTGATTTGTATCCCCGACGTTCCGGGTTCGATTCCCGAGCCACATACGTAAGAGTCTGGATGGTGATCGGGTTTTTTAGAACCCGCATATCACTCTCAATGAACCTGTCCCTATTACAGTGTTGTTGTGTTCCAGCAGTCGTACAAGTAAGAGCTAGAGTATTCTAGGAGAGAATGCCTCTACATCAGCAACTATTTAACTAACTAAATATGAATTTTACATTAAATGATAGCCAATTATTGATAAAAAGCATTCAGCAATAAATAGTGTTTTTAATATGACATTTATTAAAGACAAAAAACGTCGATGTTTACCATTTATCAGTTGCTGGATAATTATTGGATTTGTACAATCTGTCATTAACTACATACACAGCAATCAAGTATCTCCACGTCGATTCCAGCATTGTGACCATGGTTAATAAAATTGCATTGTTAAACGTGATTGTCAATCATCTAGGAAGTGATTAATCTTAAGATAAGAGCGCGGTTTGCATTACAATAATAATGTTTACTCAAGTTACATGATTATTATGTAACACGTGCATCGTAATATTAATAAGAAATTTCATTTGTTTCCATCGGGCAAAAAAATTAAAATATTAAAAATTTTCACCTGTTTAAGTGTTAAAATAATTCAACATTAAATAACAAAAATGGGTGTAATACGCAATCAAACGGTGTAATATTATTGTAATGCCCCCATCTAGACGCGAAACACGAGTGCAACAAAATAAGCCAACAAACTTTGCATTAGGTCCTCGCTTAAACGTTATTTCCACTGATTTATGGAAATATATTATACGTTTCAACGTTCGGCAATAGTCACATTAATAATAAAGATATGATTGTTGCTGCTTTGCGTTTATATTTAACATTTATCTTACGCTGTGTATATAAGTTACACGTTTCTCTCTTTCCATAAATAACAATCAAGTTCCTATTTTTGGATCGAGAGGGATGTCAAGTCACAAAATGCTTAACGACACAAAAAATAATATTTGACAAAAAAAATGTACTTTCTATGTAAAAGTAAGTTGTAATAAAAGAGATGACAAATTATTCAGGGGCGAATTATTGCACATCCAACTGTATTTAATATTCTATAGAAATAGCTTAGAGATGAATGTAATTCTTGCGTATCATATGAGCGTCGGGATAATTTGCAGCTGTTTCGAAGCTTGCCAGTCGTGACCGTGGATGCAGCGCGATAGATTCCCGCCCTCTTACTCACATGAGACAAAAGAGAACCGATGCGGCTACGAACGCCTGGCCGCTTAGTCAAGTGCTGGAGCCGTGTGACACCTAGAATCTATGAATCAGGACTTTCCAAGAGCCTGTCGGCATTGAATTACATTTTGTACTATTTGTATATTATATTGAAACATTTCTTCATTTGTCATGTGCTTATGAAATAACTGTTTGCGTGTCTTGGTGTAATTCAATTTATTGTTTAATATTGAACTTTGTACTCCTGCCATTATTACTTTAACAAATTACCGAAGAAGATCGATAGCAAAAATTAAAAAAGACATTTATCAATTTACAAACACATTAAGCTACAGTAAATGAATATCAGGTGTACGAGTACGTACGTGATAAAAATCTTGTGATTGTTGCAGAACTAAATGGAACGTTCTCAATAAAGCGGATTGGACAATAAGTGGCCGATCGATCAAGCAGACGAAGTGTAAACTGACTACGTTAGTAAAACGTTGCGACATAAAATGCCGAGCCGCTTCACCAAATGGAACTGGTAAATGGCGCAAAAATATGGCGGTCATTACTTCTGTCGTCGCAATGTCAAGTCGCAGCTGACCTCCGTTTATCGGACTTAGAATTTCAAACCAATATACGTCTTTGGTGTTTGCCGATTAGTTTGACGGCCATTATATGAACATTACGTTAAAATGGTAATATTTTTTTTATAATTTTAACAAACGTGGTCAGGTAAGTAAGGTTCCTTATTAAATTCGACAATTATAAACACGCTCCTGATAACAATACCGAAGGATGGGAAATGAAATGAGAAATAGGGACGTAGCATTAGTAGTGTGAATAATATTATTTAATAATATTCAAATAAATCACACCATTTTAGAGCTTATCATAATATTGGACTAAAAAGTGATTGTCCCTGATAAGATCCAGTAGTCACAATCAACAAGAACTCGAGGCCGTAGATCACTAGACGAACAACAGTTTACAATGAATCAATCTATAATGATGTGCGTCGCTCATGATACCAAAACACGTGTACATTTAACGTGTAAAACGCAGCAAGTAACATTTATTAGTTACGATTTTATCCGCGCGAGGGTGTAATGATAAAGCCGTATCAGAATTAACGACATAAACACGTTAAGTTTGAGTGCTCGAAACGGTAAATTGGCCATTATAAAAACTTTAGACGCTTCAAGCGGTGTCCGGCCGCAGCGGCAGGTATTCGCGCGGAGTGACTCACCCGCCGCGTTTTGTTAGCCAACGACCTCGACGGCTGTTCAAATGGAAAAAACAATTGCCTTCAAATCAAACCATTATGTCTGTTCGCAATAATGTATTGACCGGTTTTATCAGTAATTTAATGTTATTTATAGTGTTTATCCGTTGTCATATCTTTTTTTTTTAACAAAGATAATTTTTATAATGTTTGTTATTGTTTTCGTGTTTTGCGAAATATATAAATACGATAAAATATTTTTGACATATTATAAATCTCGTGAAGAATGTAATTAGGACTTGAAAATAGTTCAGGAAATGTCTTCAAAAATATTAACAATTATTTAAATAAAATATTTTAAGGTTCGTAATTGAAATATTAAAACATTACTAGTTTCAACCGGGTTAATACCAGTATTTCACTATTGATTGCAATTTATGATATTTTTAGCAGTAAATATTGACTCTAACGAAATTTGTCAAAATTTATTCACAATTTTATCAAGGTTAGCGCGAACACGCAATTCGCAGCCGTATTGCTCGTTTATTGCCATGTAAAAATATAATAAAATTAATTTATTTTTATGATAAAGTAAACAACCGTTAACTCTCCAGTGTTATTTTGTAATATTTTTTAATCATTGAAACATTGCAAATAACTCCAACGTATCCACAGTAATAAAAAATACATTATTTTTAATTAATATTACTAACTGAACTTGGCTTTATTTTATCATAACTACAATAGATATTACGATTTAAATATGTATGAGCACAGTGAACAAATTGAACCTACATGTAACATAATTGATAGGTGCGTCTTGCATCTTGCAGAACTCGACTGCATAAAACAAAAAAATATATATATTTCCAAATTTTTGCTTCATAATCGTAAAAAATATTACGATTTAGTTACAATCCAATACAGATTAGCAAATTATTTCATTGTTTTATTGAAATTATACTATTACGCAGAGATGTATTTTATAAAAAAATATAACAAAGCATTTAAATAGCATCGGAAGTTCGTCACACTTCTCGGTAGCACTTGAATGTATTCACATAATCCCAGCGTTTTAAATATTACAGGAATCCGTGACTGGACGAATATGAAGTCCGCACGCTTAAGGGGTAATACTGTCATCCTTGTAAACGTCAAACACTTTAAAACTGCTCTAGCTGGAAGACGTGTTGGCGCAACTCTTCAACACGCCGGGAATTTGCCACTGGAGCACACACTCCACGCTGACACTTACAAATTGAATAGCTTTATATAAGTATCCAGAAAGTAAATTGTTGCACTTATATTTTGCTTCTCTAAGTGTACATGCAACACGCACCTGACACTCGAGAGTACGTGCGTGAGGGTGTAAAATACACAAACAAAAAGTGTCGAGTTGACATGTGACACTAACTAAATCGGTTGATAGTTGTAAATGTCAGCATTTTCAGATTACGAACGAATGTGTTCGTGATACGAAATTATTCACGTAAAGAAGAAAGAAAGTAGAGTCTGTTGTGTAAAACGTATTTCTCACAAGTTCACAGTAACACTGAACTTGGCGGTTTCGTAGTGGGATTAATGACACTTTAATCTCTCGGAGCGATATCACACACGCTCACACACACAGCACATACATGTGGACACGCACACGCGCTCGCGCCGGTGCCGGAAGGGGCCCGTTACACGGCCATCGATCATGGGAGCTTTGTTTATCCGCGATGTTACTCACTGATTCTAATGACTTGATAACAATTGTACGAGTGATGACATTATTAATAAACGCTGTTTACTTGGAAAATTGCATCGTCCCCCTTAATCAGTTCAATCACTTTTTAGATTGTATTAAAACGCTTTACAAAAGAATAGCAGATTAGAACAGGGCACTTGTAGCTAAAGAAGGATGATTTTATAAAGTAAAATTGTCTAAAAAAATTTCTTACTCAGGCCGTACGCGAATCTTGCAAAGATTTCACTAGGTACGATTTATTTTCGAAAGAGTTAGCGAAATGGTTGGGTTGCGGTTGGTAACGACGGCAACTTTGTTGTGTGCGATATAAACCCTACCCACATTTTGTACGCTTCGCCATTCCGCGCGCGGCGAAGGATATAAATATTGCGACGTATCTATTTGATATCTCCCACTTGAATTATAGTGCGCGCCGTTATCTTATCACGTGCATCGGATATGAGAGCCGGGACCGACGACTAGGCAACGCTGGGCAGGCCGGATAGGTTACCTAGATTTAGTTATGTTAACCAAGGACGGATCACGTGAAGGGTAACTAAATAAAAACAAACGTTAAAAATTATTTCAAAACGGATGTATTGATGAAAATGATGTACACAAAATTTGAGACACAACAGTGCGAATAAGTAACATCCATTCTTTTTTGTCTGTTAAGACGTAGCTTGAAAACATTATATTTCTCTGTTTCGAAAATTTTTATTATAATATATTTTGTAAAATGTGCGCTGGAAATACACAATGTAATTACACCAATGCCATATCTCTCAAATACGCCTAGGTGTACAGGTAGTTACCTATTATTCTCGTATTGTAAATATTTTCAACTTTTATATAAAGTAGTTCAGTTAGGTATTTTTAAAACGATCAGTAATGTTTATATTTATAGCGGATTCATAACCCCTTCCCTCTATACATAGATTTAAGAGGTAGACTAATTTGCTAGCATTATTGTTTGAATATTGATCCAATAAGTCGTCTTCAAAAGAAGAGTGAATAATCTAATACCGGGTTAGTACACTTTACCATTGCGGAATCAGGCGCGATTCTTCCATGTATTTAGTAAAAAAATCGTCTGTTATAAAAGTGCCGGAGCTAGAGTTAGGCAAATGGAATTTTTTAACGTAATTACAAATCAAACGTTGCTCAATTCTCAATCAAACTTTCACAAATGTGAATTTCCACACGATCCGGGAAATTGTCGAACGCGGAGGCGCCCTACGGCACGAGTGTCCGGCGAGTGGGCGAATCGATTGTACGCTAGGGTCGTACATCTCGCGTGTGTGCGAATGAATAAGCCCGCAGCGGCAGCCGTGTGTCATGCGACGAACTGTCAGCCGTGACAGGAGAATAAACTGCGGCGAGATGCGATCTGCGCGCCGCAGACAACTCGTCGTGTTCTCAATATGGATGATGTGGGCGGACGCGATACAAAAACATTAGACATTCATACATAATTAAGATTGTGTACATTTAAAATCAAACGCAATAACGCTAGTTCGACTTAAATATACATTTTTTTATTGCTTTTATTCATTATTTCGTTACAAATACTGACTAACTAGAGTAGAAGACCGTTAGCGTCAAAATAAATTAGCAAAAGCGATAAACAAAACATTTAACGGTAGATAAAGGCGATCGCGCTGACCGTTTTGATAAAAAGTTCAGCGAAACAAATCGACTGCATTAATATACGAAATCTATGCAGAACCGATAGAATAAATGGTAGCCCGTAATGTAGATATCGATTTAAATGAGTACTAATTAAATAATCGGGCTGGCCGGCCCGCATCGAGGTTAGTGGTTTGTGGGAAACTAGTTGTCGGCGAATAAAAATATTTGCTCGACACAGATGAAGATTAACGGTGCAGTAAAATGCGAGTGAGCGATTCGGAGGTATCCATCGCGTGGGTACACTGCGTCGCAACACTCCACTACGACTATCATTATGTGGGAAGTTGTACATTTATTTTAAATTCAGATATAATAGAATCGGTTCAGGACGGGAATTTTGTGACAGGTAAATTTACGTCAATATGCCTTGTAACTGTCGCCCAAGTGCTGTCTTTATCGTTTGCTTTGTAACACGGAGATTCGCGTCGTTCGAATCCGGGTAGATACGAGTGGAGTTTAAATGGTGGCAGGGCGTGGCTAGCTACTACCCTCTCGTCTCGTGTTAGCCCGCTGCTAATGAAAATCATTAGGTAGGAGACATAAACATCTTGATAGTTGCTAAATTAGGTGTAACGGGCGCTACGCAGAGGTGACGCAAGCGGCGTCATTTCGGCCGCGGGTGTTAACAAATTTCACACTCCAACACCTTTCCTGCTTTTACACAAAAGGTGTCGTAAACAACGCAACGCAGCAAATAGGCTTTATAAGTCTGTTACAAACCAATACTTTTTGGCTTTAAAACGACTATTATATATTTCCTACATTAATTCTTGCATTTAATAGCGGACTGTTAAATTAAAAACTTAGCAAATCTTTAATTATTACTTATTGCGAATCCATTTTTAATGATGAAATAAATTTATTTATTTTTAAAATAAATGATACACGAAGCTTTGTTTTATTAATTTAAGCTTAAAACTAGAATGAACTGTATTGATGCGAAAACCTCGTTCTCTAGCAATCAGTCGCGGCGTGAATTGGACGAAATAAATAAACATTTAAATACAGAATAAACATTGGAAATATATAGAACTACATGTACTAAGTAGCACATAAACAAAAGTATTAGTAAGCATACACGCACACACACACACATAGTTTACACACACGTTGCGGAATCGATAATCTATTTCTCCATACAAGATGGTTAATTTCTTAGGTCCTGCTCGAAAAGAAATCTGCTATCATATTACGCGATTCGTTAAACATCATTCAGCATCTCGGCCGCGGCTGAGCGCTCCGCGATCGAAATTAATTCGCATCGTGTTGCCAGACGATTTATCGCCGAACTGAGATTTAATTCAACAATAACACATCGAGCTCGATTCACGGGCGTAAAGGCGTACGGGACAGGAATAAATGACTAACGGTATATCGAAACACGAAGAGTTGTCAGTCATTACATAGGTATTGTACGTTTTAAATGGTATTTTCAATAAGTAGTTGATATTTATTTTAATTGTTTACTAACGCAGTGTACAACTCGACTTACATGCAGAGAATGATATTATTGGCTGATATAAATACCAATTGTTTTTATAATATAAAATTTCTAAATTACGATTGAATTACAGAAAAAAATGTAACTAATATTTTAATTTAAACTTTTTCGTGTCTATATCGCGTAAATATTCACAAGGTACGATAACCAATATTCCTCGACGTTTCGGCGCGAGTCGCCGTTTAAATTATAATATAGAAAATTTGTTAAAATAATCACAATTCATGTTATAATATCACACAATGTTGATTTTATCTTTACTAATTGATGGAAATTTAAAATGATAAGGGCAAAATGAGAAACTTGATAACTATAATTGAATTTTGCTATCATTTATACTTGCTAGTACATTAGACAAGATAAGCCGAGTATTAATCAATTGATCGAAGTACAGAGGTTGCAATTACAGAGCCGTGAAGCAGTATTTGCCACGAGCGGCAGGCAATTTCCTCTCGGTGAACGCGGAGGCCCAAATCGATCTTTTCTCATTTACGCTTCTCCGTTTATTAGCGGGGCGTAAACGATAACGGGGGCAGCTGTCGCGGGCGGCGGCGGCCACCGTCGGACTTTCACCTCGATCGGGCCATAATTACTCCTCCAGTACTGGCACTCTGTTAAAATACCTATATAATCATCAGGCTCACTGCCGTCCCCGTAAACAAACATTGAGCACGATCGTTTTCACGGAACCGTAATGCTAAAAATCGATTTCGCAGAATCCGAGCGAAATAATTCTGTTATGGTAAACCAGTGAGGACGTTCAACGTCAACGTCTCGCTAGATTAATTAATTGCTAAATGAAGCAAATGAAGGATAGTTGGTTCAGTATGCAAAATATGATACATCGTGTTCTGGGTAAGCGTTGTAACTAATGCGATATCGTCGAAGCGATAAATTACGCGAAATAAGCAATGTAATGGCGGACTTAACAAAGCGTGCGGGTTCCAGAGACACGTCATTTGTACAGTTGTTCTCACCGAGACTTATTAATAGCTTCCCGTTGCTGAAGGCACAATAATCGCTGTCAAAACACCCGTTAATTTCACAGTTACCTCAAAAACTGAGAGCCTGTTAGTATTCTTAAATTATTAAGAAACAAAACCTAATTTTTACATAAATCAAAAATGGCATAATATGCCATTACCATATGATTTCTACTCTAATTACTAGTTTCAAAGGATCATGGATGAAATGTAATTCGGAACAATGTGAACTGAAATTTGATTCGAACTTGTGGCATTCTCTTTAACATTGCAACTTTATAAATTATAATCACATGATCAGACCTCAAATTTAGTTTAGCACTGGATTTGAAGTTAACGACAATCTTATTTTTCGCGTCGTATATGTTTTAATATATACATTTACAAATTTTATGATTGTATGTACTACTTCTAAGTCTCGACTAGTTTTACGACATCTATAAACGTAATTATTTATTACTTGTGACTTTAAAGTATTATAACGAAGTTGGCAAGATACGACCAGTGCTAATATTGAAATAACGTTAATTATTTGATCTAATAAGATGTCGGAGCGAGCGCCAATATCTAAAGCAGTTTATTTGTAGTGAGAAGTCGTAACGGCTTGCCCACATCGCCTTTCCAAAGCATAACTGCAAATAAGATGCAGCATTTTAGTGCTCGACGATCAGTGGATAACTTAATAATAGCCGATGTTATGTTCGCTGCGCTGCCACCGGGATTTCTACGTAAAGATGTCATACGTAATAAAAGACAATTTAGTGGGAGCGGGGACGGGCCGGCATTTAAGTTAATAACGCTTCAACTACGTAAACTATATTCGTACAGGCATCACGCGCGTTTGCTCGTACGGTACGCACGACCGGGGTGGACTTCTGAAGAATGTTTTAAACGTTTCCGATCGCTGCCATGAAACCTTGTTAATTATCCGTCAGTACAATGCACTTGATTGCAATTCGAGACTGTACGTTTTTTTCCTCACTCCGAACGCAATTCATATTGTAATAGTTCACTGATGTGTTCGTCGTAGTGGACAGATGAGAGCAATAAAATATGCTCGAAAACATGTCGCAATAAACGAAACTCGTATAAGACACTCATGTCAGCCACTGTATATTAACTTAAATCCTAATTAGTTCTACTAATTGCCCAAAGCCAACCAGAAATGGTAATATAAATCGAATATTATCTTCATAACATTACATGTAAATTTAAAAAAAAATCGTGTTATAATATTTCTAAGCGAAAAAGACCTGCATAATATCTCAATAATCTAAAACAATTGGTGATGTAGATTATCAATATAGTAACATCACACGTTCCACAATCTAGTTCCGTAAAATGTACACATCTTTATTATGCACGAAAAATATATACATTCCCCTGTATTATTCTAGATAGTAAGCGTATAGACCGCGTGAGTAAATAGGTCACTTTCGCCAGGCTAAAGTTCGGCGTCGACGGTGGGTAGTTGTGAGTACAATGATTGCGGCGAATTAGTCGTTATTGTTGTGTGGCTACATTAGCGCCATTGTTTAACAGGCCCGCCGCCTCGCAGGTGGCTCGGACGGGAGGTCAAGGTTCTACGGATTCGTGTTCGATTCGGTTATAGACGAGCATTGTTCGGTGATGACAGAAGAGGAGTTGTTATTGACGTTAATATGTATAAGAAAACTATAGAATAATGTAAAGATTACTTCAATATTAAATAGCTGAAACGTGAATACACAAAATTTGTAACACTTTAGCTCGCGTATAAACTTAAGAACCTCTCTAGCGTTCAGATATTAGATTAGTTCCTAAGGCTAAGTGTCCTGGAGACCTTTGGACATAGTGAATGTAAAACGTTTGTTACAAATGTATGTAGTACATAAGTACCTTACATTTAAATATATCACGAGTTTCAAATTAGCTGTGACATTTAAAAGGTGTGGGACAAGATTTCCTAACAGACAAAGTGCCGACTTAAATGAGGTGTTTACGGACTGCCATCGAAGACCTGGCTCCGCGTGCGATCCAATCTCTTACCTGTGGATAAAGAGAAAATTATCAATATGCTGAGTAAACTATAGAAGTTTACACACGGTACAAACTCTCTTTGGAAACATGGACATTATATAGGTTTTTATAAGAAAATCGGGCAAATTTTTTTTTTGTGCATTAGACAAATGAAATGGACGGCAAATGATCGTTTAACTTCGTCTTATATTTATGAATAGTAAAATTCTAGAAATCGTACATTACCAAAAGTTTATTCCATTACAAAATTGTTCATTAATATCTAATATTTTTCAATTATACAAACGGTTGTTATGAAAAGATAACTGGATTATCATCAGTTAAAAATGTAAAATAACAAACGGTGTTTAAAGTTATCTAGGGTTTATTCTATTCGATGACTACTATGCGAATAATTTTTTTATTACCAACACCATATTCCCGCCAACGAGGATGTTACCATATACAGTGTACTGTCAGCGCGGTCCTACGGAAGAACGCTAGCGCGCGCCATTCCATGTGTAATAGCCCAGCACCGAGCAGCTGGTATTGCGCCGCGCGGATCGCGCTCCGAACGTCTCAAGGTCGCGAATGCCATTGCTGTGTTATGCACTTGTACATACCGGACTTTAGTAAGTGTATAACAAAACGACCAAATGTCACATGTCACCTGATGTTGGATAGGAAGGGTTAACTTAAGGTTAAATAAACCATTAAGAGTAGTTAGTAATAAAAAAAAAGCATCTAATGCCATTTTCATTACATAGAGTTGTTTTATAGTGTGTATTTTTTATCTCTTTTTCTTTCGCAAAATAAATAATAGAAAGTTATCATCTCAAGTTATTCGGATAACATTCTTTTTAACCGTGTTACGATGAAAAAAATAAATGAATTTGAAAAGCAAGCAATTTATTTATATCCACATTTGTAGGCGTTACAAATGGCGTAATTATTGCTTAAAAGTATTCTCTACCAGACAACTCTCATACACATATGATATATTTTATATGGGACATAATTTATTTGATATGTGCGTGCACACTAAATTTTTATTTGTCTCCAATAATTTATTAATGTTTAAATACAACAAATAAAGATAGAGATTACTTATGTATTTATTTATAATTTGATAGCCCTAAACACATAAAGATTAAGTCTAAGTAGGTGCGCACGCGCATGCGGCGGCGTGGCGCCGCGACGCCAGCGCCCGCCACATGGCGGAAGCGGTGCGCGCTCCCGGCCCGACGCCGCGACGCCCTCCGACACTAATACAAAACTGGGCCGGAGTTGTGCGCACGCGCATAATGCACCAGAAACTCTAAACGGACTTGTAAGTAAATATGGAATGGCATTAACATTGATAACGTATCCAAATAAACGTTTAAAAATATACCCCAACAATTCTTACATCTGTATGTATGATTAAAATGAAAGCTCGAGTTACCCGCTAAATCGCTCGAGAAATGAACGAAGAGGTTTATAAACAGAAAGAAGTGTATATATATAGAAGTGAGCGAGTGAATCGATTTTGATCGCTTGGGTAAAAAACTAGATTAAAATTGGTTCAATTCTAGGCAAAGCCGGATCAGTTTTTTTAGAACGATACACATAATCAAACTTAAGGATACAGACATAAAAGTCAAATTTCTAACACCGCTATTACCATTAACTCGACAGTTAAAAATATAATTATCGTCGGATTAAGTAAGCATATTATGGATTATCAAAAATGCATTAACTTCAAAACTTTTCAGTTTACTTTGCTTTCTATGATGATCTAATTCTAGTAAGCAGACAACGTTGTTAAACAAAAACTGCGTGACGATCCGAAACAATTTCGATAGATTTTCTGTCCGTGGATTTTAATTTAACGCTAGCTCAGGCACGATGAGGTTCAAGGTTCGTTACTCTCCGCGGCGAGTGTTGCGGCTGCGCGCGCGGTCTCTGCAACGGTTCCAAGACTGTTTCGGTCGCAAGGCTTACGTCGGTGTTCATCCGTCGAATTTCGTAATCACAAAATCTCATATCATGGTATAATTTTTCATCCCATATAGTACGCCTTTTCAAAGCAAACATGTTTTAAATCATTTCGGAACAATTTGACTGAATATCAATAATGTCAAATTTTAATATGTAATTATTACGAACATTGCGTAAAGCTTGGAGTTAAAATAAATTCACTGTTTGAATGAATAGAAATGGTTATTAAAAATCCCGTTTCCCCCGTTAAAAAAGTGTGACACAGGTTATTAAAAGTGAAAAACTAACCATAAATGATTAAATTAATAAATTTGTTGATAACATTATTTGATGCAATTAAACACCCACAATTGTCTTTTAGCTTCACAAATTGTAGTATTTGTCTTAAAAATTTTCACGATAATGAATTTAAATCCATTTCATTATCTTTTACAGCATGTACGTTTTTTACATAATGGATGTAAAAATGAACAGTGTCACCACGGAGCCGGTACAATTCATAATCTAACGGAATTCAATATAGTATAGTTTTGTCTACCATTCATTATGATCTAAATGAGACGACCTCAAGGATAATATTTATGTGATGTCTACTGTTTCCGATTCTGTCGAGTGCACTTAGAGATAAGTCTTCCGCGTACTAAGAACGAAGCCAATCATGGCGGGGGCAATCAGTGGGCTATTAAACGCCCATTCTGGAATTAGGAGGCGCACACGCGAGGCCGACGGTTACGCAATACGGAAAGACGGTCGCTAATCGAGATGTTACGTGACAAATGAAGAAGCATTCATTTTAGTGTTTTTTTTTTAAATTTCTTAATTCTAGAGATTATTTATTGTCATCTCTCATAACGCGACATGAGTGAGGTGTGTCGACTACGTATTATAAGGATTAAAAACTCATATAGTTTAAGTATAATTTTATGTCAAAGTGGATATAAATATTGGATTTCGTAACACTAAATGAACGGTGCAGAAACTTTTTTCAAACTTGTCGTTTTCGGTTAAAGCAAATTTTAATTCACGAATACCGTTAAAAATTGCCTGATCTCTGAGAAAAAGCGTAAATCAATCATAACCACTTTAATCCAATGCAAGGACGTTAGTGCCGAATAAGCATAGTCAATTTGCGTTTTATAATTACATAAATCCAAGATGGTGGACGACTGTGTCCGAATAAGGTTTGTGTTACAAGGCGTCGCTAATCGATTTTGCGAAGGGACCGCCAACGGCCGTGAACTGACAAGGCTCTTGTAAAATTCAAATTTGTCTCTTTTTTGTTCGTTTAAGTAGATATTTTAAGACATTCCATTCGTTAGTGATTATGTATATTTTTTTATTTTCATACGATATACTTCAACGTTCTAAATATTTTGCTGATGTTAATTGTTGATACAGTCCGGTGATAATGAGCATTTATAATAATTTGCTAATGAAAAACTTCACGATTCAGCCAAACTAAACTTTGCATACCGGCACGTCTTTTTTAATTATAAATGCCAAAAAGCACGCAACTGAAAATCATTAATTTAATATCAAGGTATTATATTCCTCGTTGTAGAAACGTTTTACTCAGTGGATGCAGCTGACCACGAAACGTCGGTTGACTGATGGTAACCTAACCATAGACATTTGTGTCCCACCGTGAGCCAGGCGGGCGCATGCGTATGCGGTTGCAAGATACTATCAGACACGGATTAGATGTGTGTCCGCGAAAGCTTTGCCGCGCAGGTATGCAAAGAGGTTTTCCATGAAACCTCTTTCTCTATTCTTTCAAATGTTATGTATACGTTTCACAGTTCAACAATGGGACAAAACTGACGAGAGACAATTATTTAGAAGACTTTAACGAGTTTAACACGTTCCGCGTTAATGTTCGTGTTTCTCCCCACGGCAAGCGTGTTTAACAAAAGGTTTACGGAAGATTTTGAATCAGCTAAAGTAATGTTAAACAAATTTGTATTAACGATATGATCTATATTTTAATAGTAATATCTGTGTCTTCTAGTTTGAAGTATTTACCGTAAAATAATTTCAAGGCATTGAGTTTATTTCCGATGTACTTACCGCCTGATGAGAGATTAGTGTGATCCACCAGTGGGTCACGCCGGCGTCAACGTGTTAATGAATAAGTTAAAGGTTTGCTAACATTATTGTACAATTTTCTAGCGATCGTTAAAATCATTCTGTACTATGATTTAATTATATTATTCTCTCATAGCTAATTGCATAAATTGAATATACCAAACTAATTTGACTGCTGCTGTAGCGTTCGTCTTGTAACGCAGAGGTACCGGGTTCGATTCCCGGGCTACAAGGAGTAGTAGACTCTGGATGCTGGTAGGGTAATTTAGAACCCGCATGCTACCCGCTGCTACCCTCAATGTTAATCTGCCACTATAACAGCATTTTTGTTTTCCGTCAGTCATTTATACATGTGAGAGCCAGAAGTATTCTAGACGAGCACGCTTCACCATCTACAGCCTCATTATCACTTAACATCAGGTGAAAAAGTAACCTAAACAAAAAAAAATGGAGTATGAGAAACTTTGACATTGAATTAAATAAATACCGACGACTGGTTCAATTAGACGAGCGGACAGAGTGCGAGATACGCGCTATGCAAACAGGAACGTCTCGGATATGGAGAGACTGGGCAATTACTGCAGCTCTTTAAAACACACGCTTTAGAGCCTAGCCGCTAGTGTTGAAGCTAATACAACGCGTATTTACTCTTATGTAACTGCACTATTTGATTTAAGTGTTGTAACGTTGTTTATATATCAGGATAAATATATAGACACGCGTTCAGTGTTTAGCTTAAGTACAATTTTTAATTTAGTGAATGTATTTTAATAAAAATACGAGAAAGCACGTTGATAAGTTGTATCTTCATTTTGGAAGGATAACTTTAGATAAATTTTTTTTATTTAAAAATTATAAGTTTCCACAAAGATTGTGATTGTTCATGGTATTATTTGCTTAATGAAAATTAACTAATTATGTAGTCTTAGTGTGACGACGCATGCCTTATTGCGATGGGTGATATATATGTCTATATATATA
>DWQX01001082.1:0-31710 GCA_018245475.1 Pharmacophagus antenor
TAGACATTCAAAATGATTAGTAGATTACACAGGTGTTCATATTGTTATGTTATCATACGCAGATTTAAAATATTTTGCAAATTATAACCTGTGTACAAAGTGGTCTCAAACTTTTGGCCTGCAGTGTAAGTGCTAACCCGATAAAAAATGTACCGCCTTCCGCCTATTTCTACAGCAAAACAAAAAATTGTGAACTTTATTGTTTTCCAGTTTTTAATAACTAATTGTTTTAGGTTAGCGTATCGGATATAGAATAAATAATTTCTTATTCTGCTTGGAGCTTTGTTGTATTATAAATACACGAGCTATTCGTCTGGTAGTAAATGAGTCGGCTTGCACGTAAATGTGGAGCTTTAATTCTGATATATATATGAATATGGATAAAAAAGCATTGTTCCTGGATTACAATGTACATACATACACTAGATGTAAAATAATTTTTCATATCAGAAAAAACCCGCTCGATATTTTAATCCACAGCGCGTACACTTTGATGATATTCGACCACGTTTATTGCTCTATTTTAGGCGGAAATGATTTTTAGGTCGGAACTTGGGAAAACATACTTTAAAAAAAAGACGAACCCTGACGCACAACGAACGTTAGCAGCTACAAAACCTCTCCGTTAATAGGGTTGGCGCACATCCAGCTTTTTCGGACCATAACTTTGTATGCTACTCAAATTTAGTTTGGGATTTTGCCTGGAAATTAATTTCCATTATGATACTATTATATTAATAATTTTAGAATTAATTAAATAATTAACGATTTTAGATCAATGAGTAAAGTTTCTTTGAAATATTCGAAATATTTTCAATTATACGTAGTAGATATTTTATACGACCTTATTATTGATATAAAACTGATAACGAATAATAAGAAATAAATATAAAACCGAAAATAACAAACTAAAAATGAATAACTCCTCATTATAAAGTTAATCAAAGGAATAAAGCAGATTTAAAAAAAATAGATATCATTAAAAGAGAAAAGAACACAGTCTATAGAGGTGAAGTTCCGACGCACACGTGTCTTAGATACGGGATGATGAAATCAATTTTTCTTCTCAATAAATAATTGGCACAACGGATCTTGGATACCTTGTAATTTATTATTTAATTATTCATTCTTGTTTGTTTATGTTTATATATGATACGTACTTAAAATTTTTCACTAGTTGATCCGACTTTTTTAACATCAAAGTTAATCTCATAACATTTACTACTCAAAAATGACAAAATGAAATAAAAATGTATTGCTTCAGTTCATAATTACGTATCAAATTCATTGTAACATTTTCTTAATATTTTTTTATTTGATGTAGGTATGCAATTATATAGTTGTAATTGAATTTAATTTCATAACATGACAACCCTAGGCAAAGATATAGCGGAGGGTAATGTCCCTTGAATTATAAATATAAAAGCAGGGTATTATAGGAATATTGCCCGGAGAGACGATACTTGCCGACAAAATAGGCTGAAGCCAAAAAGGGCGTTTTGTTAATTAAAAAAGTCAGAAAGCTATGGAAGGAATTACTGCGTCTTTACTACCTGATTAAAAAAGCACAAGAAATAGGTAATTCTTATAAATATGCTTCAGTAATTACTCATAATAATATGACAATCTTTCTTTTCCACCACAGTCTTAATTTTTTGTTATCGACAGTGGGCTCAACGCGATTCTAGATTTCATATAAAATTAAGTGATTGAATGTGATAAATCGTGCACGTAAGGAATGTACCGGCTCACTTAGGCTGTCGGCACATAGCAAGGCGATAGATTGTGTAAGCTGACCAGACGGGCTCGTTCAAATCCTACTACTATCTAAACTTTAACGTCACCTATAAAACAAAATATTTGCTTACAACGTCTAATTGATACATTCAATGTTTTAATAAAAAGAAAAAATACATTGTTATTAATGCACATTTTGTACTTATTACTTTTTTGTTGTTTTTTCATTCTTTCTTCTCCATGCCTTTACTTGTGTTATGTAATAGATAATGACATTCGTTTCATTACAAATGTGCAGACGGACAGACAATGACACGAAAATAAGTTTTCGCCGAGTTAAGTCTCATGAATATTTATCTCGCTTCCTTGCGGGAAGTATATAAACTTTTGAACGTTTCCCACTTGATCAAACTTTACTCTTAGGGCGGTTGGGGGGGACCTCGTGATCCAGACGTTTTATAGCCCCCACTCAGAATTCCCTAAGTTTTTAGTATTTTTTTTATAATTTTGTAATACGTTAGTATGGTTGTGGAACGAAACACGAAGTAATAACATTTGCATTTATGCCAGTATGCAGACTTTTTGTTTGAATAACCTTATTAAATCTTTCTTAACATGAAAATAGTTTTTCTAGATGTATTTTTTATTAAAGCACTATCTCTTAACAAAACCTTGAAAAATTAACTAAACAGTTCAGTTTTAGAATTGAGTATGACTAGTTGTATCATTACCACAGTATAGAGAGGTACCTCCTGTCCGCCATTAAACGGCCATGGCTCATGAGTAAATTTAAATAGTTTACTTTAAGAATCAAACTACAGTAAATACAGTGGAATGGAGTGCTTGTGAAAGCACTACATGAAGTACAAATCCTTTATACAGATGCTATTGTTATCCATCCCCGCAAGCGAATACTTTCAATGGTTTTTAACTACGTTCGTAGCATTATTTTTCTAAATAAAGTGAACCCATAACATTCTACGTCGGGTTGCGAACCCTTAATTTCTAAGTATATCACGTTTATAGGCGTAAAGTTCAGGTTGTATTTTAGTCAAAATATATGCGATTAAATAATGCGGAAATCAGCAAATATTTTTTTTTAAATAAACAGAAAGAATTGAAAACTAAAAGACATCAACGCTTTTGTTTTTCAATACATCTTCTGAATATTTCGAATAAATAAAAGTTAAATAACAGAGCAAGTACGCATAGACAAATGCGCACAGAGAGGGCGTTTCCCGCAACTTTTGTTTGGAATTAAGGGTAAACACATTAGGTAGCTTGTTTGTATAGGCGGCCGGCATTACAAGCGGACTGTTTGATCTGAGACAAAACAAGACCCGGACTAATCAGGGACAACTTCGCCGATTTGGATTTTAAAACCGCTGGTTGGACGCAATGAATGTTCCCCTTTGTGGGTTCATTTTGAGTCAACCTCAATATACATTCTACGAAAATTGGAATCTCATATTTCTACGCGTACCGTTGAAAGTATATATATAAATTTTTAACTATTGTTATTAAATAATAAATTTTTATTGACAATTACATTAACCTAAATCTAAAAGAGGTGTGTCATAAATTTGACATTTGTATCTGTTCGCCAGTGTAGTTTTGAGTCAGAAAAGCTGTGTTTTTGATATTGTAAAATTATTATTGCTTGTATTTTAAATCTTTGATTAATATAGTTCACCGTGTTTCATTACATGTATTATATAATAGGTATAAATGAGATATTATCTAAACTGTATTCGTTAAGCATTTCCATTTGAGTATTTATTTTTTTTTGTATGTAATACCAAATCAAAATGAATATCGAAATTATCCTAAACCAATTGACATTTATCATTAAGTATAACCCTTTTCCTTTCCAAAGTATATATCATAGTACAATAAAATCCTAACTTTCGTGTATAAAGGTCAATACCGATCACAATGTAAATTAATTTTTTGTTACAGCATTCAAAATAAGGCCTTTATAATTCGCTAATGAGTAACAAAATGAGGCTTACATCATATATGTTGGTATGTATATAAACAAATATAAATGACGGGTCTTTTTAAGTCTTTATTCTTTTGCTGAATCCATATCATTTTTACGTTTGTACCAATAGACTAATTTCAAAATGAGTAATGATAGAGTTATCTGCCCGGTTAGTTTAACGGCCCGTTCTTTTGAATTTTGGCCGCCTAAACGGGTGTTTTGATTTTTTTTCATTGCCGCTTACCACCATGTGACATAGAGGTTAAGTGTTAACCTACCGCTGGTAAAAAAATCTAGTTAAACCATTAACATATTACGCTATGAAGTTGTTCAAGTGTGTTGAAACTACGCACCTAAAATTCCACGCAAAAATTTCTCTTAACTATGTCAAATCTTTGATCTCGAAACGGTGTTAGAAGCAGGCATGTTCTCGAGAAAATTTACCCTAACGAAAGTATCGTATATCTAAAATAAAGACATATCCCAAAGTGTGAGCGGATTTCGCAAATTGGTTTTTCTAGTGTGAAGCTCGAACTACGGACTGATTTTAAGTAAAAACAGTTTTAAATTTCAAATATAATAGTTCATTTGATAGCGTTCATTTTTGCAAATCATATTATTGATTAATATAATATGATTAGGAACTATGAAGTTAATTTAAAACTTAATTAAAAATATTTCTTTAATCATTGGACAATATAAGTGAAATACGCGTATAACATGTAAGTTTTCAAAGAGGTTTATATCATTCACTTAGTTACACCTATCACCATATTATATATACACTTTTATACCACTCACTCGATTCTTTCGTGACGAAAATTTATGTGTACAGAAAAATACTGATATGAGTAATACAATGTATGTGGTGTTTCACATTCAGACCATAATCTATGAAATCTGTATTTGAAATTCATATCATTTGGTCTACCTTTAACACCTATTTTTAACAAAATTGAAATTTTGAAAATAAGCTTCTGTATAGTAAGTTAATATAGCTTATATATCATACAAACAATATGTTAATACTGTATCCTCATATTTTTTATTTAAGACATGTGTATCGTATATCACTTTTGTGTGTATAAAATTACTTTATCGCAGGTTTTAAAATTATATAAGCGTGATTTTTAAGAATATAGATTATTTTAATTGTTATTAGACAAGTTAGCCGCCTTTTATCGATTTATTAAATAATACATTTAAATATAACACATTACACATTACAATGAAATAATAATTTAAAAATAGTATTTTGTCAAGTGTGTAACTACTAAAGTAACAATATATTTTGTTTATTACACTACGTTTATATTTAGGAATGTTCATAAGGAATTTATTTAAAGTTGAAAGCTTTATTACGAGATTTGGACCAGTTATCGGCTGACTAGAGTTAAATGATAATTTCTAGAACATTTGTAACAGTCGCTGAGATTAAATACGTGAAAGTAGACATTGACAAATAGTCAGTGATCCTTTCTGGCTCTTGGTTATGTGTAAAATTTATCTAAATATTTCTAAGTCTGTGTTTTATTACACACGATCTAAAATTTTGATACGAAGTTAACAGTATGTGTAATTAGTTGATTTAGTGATACACAATAAATATTTACTTTAATAGCGGTGTAAACATAATCACGAAATTCAAGACATATCATATATAAATAGTGAGATAACTTAATTTATACATAACTATCTCGGCTTACATCTTGTTACAATTTCTAATAATAAGTAAGTAAGGTGAAAATAAAAAATATAAAAAGATACAGGTATAAATAAAAAAAACATGGTATGTAAAAAATTAAGTGCAATAAGTACAAATAATTTATAATGCTTTAGTCACAGGTTGCTTCAAAGTAAATTTCCGTCTTTATTTTTAAATATTTTAGGTACAAGTAAAAGTTTTTGTTTTCTACTTTTATCATACAGTACATTTCGCTTATCGTCGATGAAACAAAAAGGAAAAAAAAACGCCTTTCAGATAGAAAAGTTATGATAATGAATGTCTGAAATTCTTTTAGCGTCAGTTGTAAAAGCAAAACTTTTATACTGTTGTTACAGAACTAATTTATTAAATTAATTTCCCAACGAATTCGCTTACAACTTGTTGAAATTATACTTGTTTCTCAAATAAGATCCACGTGAGCCAACAATACTTGAGAACTGTCTTTATTTAACTTGTATTTAATATTAGAGACGTGTTTTGTGGAAGTTGCCTGGATCCCGCGGTGGAGTTGAATCAAGTTGGGACTTTGAAATTGCGTTCGTTTGCGTTTGAATTGGAATTTGTTTTAATTTATTCCTGGGCGCTACGAATTATGAGTTTTGATAGCGCTCATTTAGAATTACATTACAAGTGCCTACGGCGTAAGCTTCATTCGTACAGTCTGTGTTCACGGATAAAAATATTTACTAAATAATTTATTAAAAAAAAAACATTTCCATGTACAGTATGACTATCGGAACAAGAATATTGTAATAGCGAGAAATCGACATTGAAGCTAGTAATTAGCCATGCGGGCAAAGACCTTCTACCATCTAGACTCATTCATGAGACTCCGGAATCGAACCCAGGATCTCCGCGTTACGTGGTTAACCATTCACAAATCACATAATATAGCAACAATTTATAGATCTACAGTCACGTTTATAAAATTAATTTATTTATGTATTGTAGGACACGAAACATTTTTCGATAGTGAAAGAGAAAACATTATGAACAAAGTCACTAACTAAAATTTCTGAAACATTTTTTAAGTCACGATGAAATAACGTAAATTAACTTAAGTGTAATCTTAGACACAACGAAGCGTCTATTAAGGCCATTAGTTGAACTTACAAGCACGCGGTAACGAAAACACGGGAGTTACTTAATTATGCGTACAGCTGATTATACAAGTTACGTCAAACTTTGCACTCATGTTATGTTAAGGGAACACCGCAAGCGTCGCAGGGGCTTACTCTACAAGATGGTCGTGGACCATTCCCACATAAAGTTAGAACCAGGCCGCTAATGAACTTTAACTTGGGCGAAAAATTTATATTTGAAAGCTTCATTTGCTAAGTTGATTTAATCCTCAGTGAGTTGAAGAGTATGTTTAAAAATAATGTTTTCTTTTTATTCTACTTAAATAAACATTGTTAGTGTGTCTGTGTAACCATTTTTATAAGTACAGAATTTAATTATAAGAGTGCCTTTTAATAACGTTGTAGAATTATTTTTCTTCATTCATTATCAGCCGATAGACGCACACTGCTGGGCATAGTCCTCTCTCAAATACGAGTATCTCCGCACTGATCGGTCCTGCGCTGCACACATATTGTTATTGTTTATTTATTCCTAGAATAAACTAAATTTAAATCATTATTAATACAAAAAGTAAGCAGAAAGATCATTACTTTTACAATTGATAGGTAAATTAGGCACACACTAATACAGAGTTTGACATTAAATTTTATACATAGAACGCCATAGGATCTCCACGTAGACAGAGTTCCTAATGTTAATAATAAATGAAGCATTTGGTATAATTATTATCAGCATTACAAATAAACAAGCCCAACAAATAACTTATATTCATCGCCGGAGAAAAATCCAAAATGCTATTCTAAAAACAACACAATATTTACAAATTAAACTTGTAAATTGTTATTATAATTTATAACAATTGTGATTTACTAAATTTTTTTTCTTTCAATAATTTAACATGGACTAGTCGATCTTTTTAGCTTGTGTTGATATTTCTACTGCTCATAAATCTCAAATCTGGATTGATATTGTAAAACAACGATAATCAAAGTCGTTGTACGTGGTTATGTTACACATATACACAAACATTGAAAGTGTAATAGACGATAATCAATAGAAATATCTACGCCCACGTCTAAGTCACCGAATTGGACGATTTTACAACGCGAAAGTTTCTTGCGCTCACGAAATTCAGAATCCGCGGCGAAATTAAACGTTTACAAGATCGTAAATTATTCTCCAAGTTTATCGCTAGTGGAAATTTATTACGGACGTAATTAGGTTCGTGCTTTCAAAGGTTTACGTAACAGCAGACTATCCAAACAGTAGTAGGCATTCCTGTTGTGTTCATAAAATTAAGAAAATCTACGAACTGTCAAAGTTATGTCAATGCTAACAGGAAAACATGTTTACATGATACATAAAGAAGCTTTCGTCTTTAATGAAGACTGTCCCACAAAGCAAGCTAATAAAGTTGACAACTTTAACTTTATTGCCTAAACCTTTTACGTTACTAATTACAGAAACACCTAATAACAATACGAAATTATTTGTTGCGTTTTATTTGAAATAGCTCCGCTCGTTTTCTTCGCTTTATTATTTAAATACTTTATAAGTAAAAGTTTCCATTATTGAATCAATAATAAATCTTTATTTTAGTGAAACAAGCAAATTCATTGCCGTGTTGATCGAAATTTGTTTCAAGAAACATGTTGAGAGTTGGAAAAAGAGCAAAGAATTTCTTATAAAAGTTAATATTAAGCAAGTTTTTCTTAAGATATTTCCATCGTGTCTCGTCGCTCAATTGGAACATAATATTCCGATTAGCGAAATCGGGAATTCTTAGTTGAAGAGAAGTGAGGACGCCGCTTCGGGGTATATCCTTCATCAACTCATTCAATTTATCTCCACTTATATTTATTTAAAAAATTGTTACGATCATGAGTTAGAAACAAATCTGTATTCAAAATCGATTTTTATATCTTATTTACAATGTAATAAAATATTTAAGGTCAAGAATAACGTTAATTGTGTTTGTTGTATGAAACACAAGCGTTTCATTGTCGTGAAAAGTGTTGATTCATGCTCTGCTTATTTATGTTACTTCGATTGGATTATCATACATAAGCAATGTTATCTTCGAAAGATCATGTTCAATACTATGACAACTTAAAAATAAAGAAGAGAAAGACACAAGGTGTAAATTTCGTTAAAGTTTACTCACCTGTCACCTGTGAAAGATAACATTGATGTGTATTTGTTATCGATCTCTTTTGAATTAAGCATACTAAAATAACGAAAAACTTAGTAAGACATTTTATAGTTTTAGAAAATGATGAATAAAGTCTTTATTGAACTGTATTCTAACTTATTATAAATACTGTAATGAGTTTTCCATTCACAAAAATAAAAATAAACGAATGCTGGAAATAATAAGACCGAGAATATTCTGTCTTGTTATTAAAACTTACAAATTGGTAAATTATAAAAATATACCGTGTAAATATAAACATACTTATAAAAAATACAATTTATAGACGACAATCTTAAGGCGCCTATTAAAATCATAACGTCATCCTTATTCCATCTGTTCTTTATACTATTATGGTATTGTTTTGCCTCCGTTACCCATATGGTGACAATTTCAATACAAAAATATTCAGGGATAATAATTACAGTATTTTTATTTTAAGAGAAGGTATTATTTAATTATAACAATGATACTCAGTTTGGTTAGAATTGTGTTAATATTTCCAGCACACCGTAAACCAAATTTAATTAATTCTATTAAAAGAAATTTAATGTAAATTGCACGAAATCTTAAATTAAAATTATTTGCTTAGATCAGTGTTTTCCAACCTATTTGGTCCCATTTCCCACTTTTACAACACAAAAACAAATAAAAACCAAAAAATGTAATAAAATTTATAACCTAATTTTTAAAAGTTGCTGATTGTCTCCTCAAAAATGGCAGAATTACCCCCTTGTGGAGCCTACTCCCCACCTTGGGAAACACTAGCTTAGACGATAGTTATTGGCTACTGAATTATGTCTTTTAAAGTTCTTTATTAACGTTCGAAAAATATATTTTCGTTAAAAATATTTATTATATCATCTCTTTCAACACACACACAGCATCGGCTTGCATTAATGATATAAAATTTATTTACCGTTTCTTCTTCTGAAGATGTGACATTCAATGCCCTACAAAACACTACCATCCGCACATGAAAAGATTTTTTTTTCACGCATTAAAGTTTTTTTTTATTCCCTTTGTTTTAACTGGATATAACTCATAAAGGTTTATTGTTCTCATCAGTATTCACTTATGTGATATCATATAATTTTCTCAAAATATTTATCAACTGTCTAAGAGCGGTCACCGGACGGCAGTGTTAATGTTAATTACGAAGTTGTCAATAGAAACTATAAATAACAAATCATTTAAGTCGAGTCGGCCTCACAGTTTTTTTTTCCGGACAAGTTGCGGCATCTGTTTTTACGTTCATGCGGAACCGTGTCACACTAATGACTGATGTGCATGTGTCAGCTACTTTTTGTAGCTCACAGATTAAATAGAATTTGGAACAGTATTTATTGGCGCTTGTATTGGATTATACTAACGAAGTAAGTTTGTGTAAACTATTAACGTATTTTACTTAATGAAACTTTTTATGACCGAAAAAGAAACATTTTAACATACAAACATGTTTAAAATAAATAATTAATGAAATATTTCACTTAAAATTATTAAAACAATTTCACATTATCTGGAAAATTTTACTTAAATTTTTACAATGAAGAAATATTCATACTTGAAAAGATTGATATCAAATTTCATATTACTTAATAGTATTTACTTTTTACAAATCATCTGCTTTACTGACTTGTGCACTTGCTCTTCAAGTGCAGAGGTTGTATAACTACAATACTCTTTTTTACTAAAAATTGGAACAGACGCTTAAAATAAATTATAATAAAATCACAGTTTGACCAGATATTGACAGCTTTAAATCAATATTTTTCATACCTGTGATGATTGAAACTTTGAAACATTTATATAACTATCGTAGAGATATATATCTTTTCCTATAAAACATAAGTATAAAAATCGATCCAAGTTTTACAAATTAAAAAAAAATCATATACCTGCACAGGTGACAACCTCACTCTTATAGTCGGTTTAAGGTTTATATAATATAGTGCAACTAATTTATATATATGTATCATTCATAAAACACGTCAGAAGCATTTGTCATTACATTTCTACTTTAACTTAATCTTTGTACACGAAATAAGCCGACAAAGAGCACACTTGAATGCGTGCAAAATGTGTCTTAAGTTGCGAGGTTATAACACGTGGTAACAAAATAGTTACTTTTGTTACGACTGTGGTAACTTTCGTTAATTTTTTTTAGCAAATCTATTATGTGTCATCTACTTTATATGGAAATTAATAAAAGTTTATTGTTCTTAATCTACAAGCAATGGATTATTTAACGGAATTAGGTAAAAAGTTAAAGTGTTTTGATTTGCATTTTTATTAAAAAAATATTAAATAAAGAAGCTTCCATTTAATAAATATCATTACATTGATTTAATTGAATTAACAAGCTTTCAATTTGTTTGTTTTACATACAACTTAAATAAATAGACGCAATTTGCTGCGCCGTACAACGTAATTTATTCCTAATTAACTATTCATATTATACAGAGTGAGACCTCCGCGGCCCTGAATACTTTCCGTCTAACATAGTAAAAGGATTAAAGTGGCGACAGACTCTCCAAGATTCCTTTACCCGGCTAACTTTGAATATACAAGGCAACAAGAAGAGTTCTTAAACAATCGGGATCCTCTTAAATTCGGTAGGAATGCGCAGCCTTCGAAAGTATGCCGGCGTGTTTCTCGAAAGGAGAACTAATTAATCCAATGAGCGGCGTCTTTGTACTAACGAGGTTCGTCGTTTGTGCCCCATCCATACTCCGTTGTTGAGAAATTGGGTTTCGGGAATTGGTCTTAAGGGTATTGGAGTGAGCCAATTTTAGACCACTCAGTGTAACATTTTTGAGAGAACTATACGATACTTCATTTTAAACATGGCACTGAATGATACGATATAATGAAAGTAACAAGAATGCAGTATGCTTTCACATCTGTTATATTATTTATTGTAATTGAATATTAACAATATGGCAAATATCATATATTTTTTAATACGGTTTACGGGACGCATAATTTTATCATTTCATCCGAATTTTGGGTATTTTTTTTTATATATATTGGGGCAACGTAATTTTGTCTCTGGAAAATAATATATGAAGACGTAATATTAAACAAAAATACTAGTGTTATGAAAAAAAAACTATTAAAATATCCATAAACCTTGTGTTAAATTATTGTACAAAGTTAATCAATTTGTTTCCAATCCAAAGAGGAATTTGAATTATTGTATGGAACTGGACTGTTACGCAGTATTATCCAGCTTAGTTATTTATGTGTATATATCCTTTAAGTTAATTGATTGGAGTTCTTTCAATAATATCGAATAATCTCTTAGCAATGTACTCTAATTGATTCATCTGTCAAAGATTTTATCTTCGTTTTTAATTTAAGTTTTCTGTCTAATCTAATTTTAAAGTTATTATTAAACAAATCAAAAAAGGGCAATAATAGAAAATACCAATGTCCTTTTTTCCTTACAGAAATCCTAAAATGGATACTCTTTCATTGCACGGGCAGCGAAATAGTTATGTTGGAATCTTCCTAGCTCCTTTTTCGTCGCTATTAGTAGAAAATAAGGAAATGCTTTCGCACACTACTGTGGAAGTGGCAGGTCACCCCACTTCGTTGTATATTAAAAAATAACATGTTTGAAAAACCGTGCTATCATAGAAAAACTGTTAACGTGTCTTTGTCAAACTTAGGAAACATATGTGATAAATTTCGCACAAATTTTTGATTGTGTAAATGTGTTGAGAATGGTGAAACGCTTCTAAACTATGGCATTCCTGTGGAAACCATTATACCAGAAATTCAAATAACCGAGCGAATGAAAAGTGATCGAGTTCTTTTCAGAGATATTCGTCGGTGGATAATAGACGTCGTTAGTCTGCGATCGCCGTTCTGGGGCGTTACTTTTTCAAGTCATTGAGTCAATCGTTTATCACGGGCCTGTTGTGTTAACTTTCACGGTGGCTGGGGATTAGGAATCTGTGGAGCTGTGTTTTTTAAATAATTACTGATATGGTAAAATCATATTGTTTTATAATTCACAATTACGTTATTCATTCTCAGATAATTTTATGAGCTAATTTCCGTTTTATTCAATCTCAAATATTCTATTTTAAAATTTTAACACGATTCGTCATTAGTCATTACACGTGGAGTAATCTTGAGATGTGATAGGTTCGACGACGTCCTGTCGGAAATTAGCAAATTAAGTTTTTGTTTCGTTGATTCTCTTAATTTTTTAAACAGTGGTAGAAGTAATAATGCTTATGTTTGTTTGTGATTATAGACCCAACTACTGCAAAAGATAATAACTTGTTTGATTTTTAGATATTTAATTTGGGATTCTTTCTTTTAATAGTTCTTAGTGTGTAGGATAAGTTTTATGTAAGATTTACAAAATAGTATGCTTTAGTAAGTTTCCGTTGCTGTCTACTGATGTATTTCGTACCTGCCACAACAATGTTGTTGTGTTTCGGCAATTATATATGAGGGCCAGAATTCATTCTAGGCGAGCGCACCTCTCTATCTACGGCTTTGATGTCAATTTATATCATGGGATAATTAAGTTAAAGAGTTAGCCTTTATACAAAATGTAACCGTATCATTAGTCACCAAATAAATATCTATAGTCCACCATGTCGCGACAAGAAAAAACGAACTTTGTCCTTTTTTGTAATAAATGCGTTTCCGATGGTTTGCTGTTCTTGTTTAGCGGGCTATTTCGGACATCAGCCTCATTAGTTGAGGTAACTGTTGAAAATTTCCCAAAGTCATTTCCCGGATCGATTAAGTATACAGAAAAGATTTCCTAAGTCCCCTGATATCAATTTATCATTTCACAACTTAGTACATGTTTTCTGCTTGTATGAATTTGATTTACTTTTTATGGAAATTATAATATATTAACTTTCCGAATAATTAAATAATAATAAATAAGTTGATACAATCGACGATTTAGTCAGGACGGCGGGAAACGGCTGGATGAGGGAAGCAGAGGACCGCATATGGTGGAAGGCATTGGGGACGGCTTATGTCCAGCAGTGGACTGACACAGGCTGACAATGATGATGATGAAATAAGTTGATGAATAATTACTTATTACGATACTCAACTTTTATTATATATAGGTTATATTTATGAATTATAACTGGGTGTAATAGCAGTTGCAAAATTAACCCAACTTACTTTAAATTTTTTGTATAAAATAGCACCACAATTTTAATGGTGAGCTTCTAATATTGTTTTATGCATGAAAGGCGTACTGATCTTACATTTATCGTTTATTCCAGCCTGTTTTATCTAACGCAAGAAGATACAAAAAATGTAGAAAAAAAATCGCGAACATAAAAAAAACTAATTTAATGTAAAGAGATTTGCTTATTGCAAATTATTAATATATTTTGTAATTTCAGTTTTAATACATCGATTTCAACTTTTTTTTTTTGCCTAACCAAAACCTTCAACCTTACAGTGTTTATGTTAAAGTGAAAAACAATTTTTGCTTTAACCTAGTATGGGTTATATAATTATTAATACATTTTATGTAAAAAAATATACAGAAAAGAAGAATTAATCACCAAATTAACTGTTCCTTCGTCTTACTTATCGAAAAAAGTCTTGTCAGTGGCCGCAAATTAATTATCCCGAATCCCGAAGGATAGACATCACTTGTAATTGACTTGTTCATCATTTTTTCTTCCCAATTTTCTGGACCTTCACTTATATTATTGTATATTGGCAGAGTTTTGTTTATTGGCGAAAGTTGTCGACTTACGCGAAACCAAATTAATTTGGGAATGTACGTTGCGCATGTAATATTCTGCAATAAATTCACGTGATGGCAGCCGACGTTTATTGAACAGTGAGTATAATAGTATTGTTCATACAACATATATTAAATTACAATGCTAGTTCAGTAACACTACAAATTACTTCAAAAATATATATTAATGAAGATGCTTTTTTCTTTTCTGACATTACAGAGTAATTAATTAGCTTCGTTTCCTAGGCTTGAAAATTTTCGCAGTTTAAAAACACAAGAATAAGTTCTAAAATAGACTTTAGCCCTTAGCTTTAAAATTTAGAATTGCACAAAAAAATTAGACGTGTCCATTTGTGGCGAAATTACTTCATTTACGTAAATAAACGCGTCTCAGATATACTGTTATTGTCTCCGTTCGCGAATTCTGTTAAGTTTTCAACCCAAAACACTGGCAACAGGGTGATTATTTTTTATTCAAATATCTTTTTACACCAAATATGCAATTCCTATGCTACGACGTAGCGCAAGCTAGCAGCGAAATTAAGAGAAATACAATTCATTAGCATGACTAAATTCAAGTTAAGTTTGTTTTACAAACCGACTTCAGTTAACCGTCATTAACCTCGAATTCTAAATTTAAAAGACCCCTTCAACCCCTTATTTCCGCCCCGTGCCAAAAAGCATTAACGACGCCGGATATTCGATACGAAGCTATAGTTTTGTGTTAGCTTACATCATTATTAACACGAAGAGAGAGCGGAGTTATATGGCGAGAGTTGAAAGTGGGTGTAACTTAGAGAAACTTTGACTTCCAATACATACTAGATCGTATGTCAAGTATTTGGTAATGCCTTCACTGAAATATATTTTATAAATATTATTTTATACGGTTGAAATCTCTTTCAAGGTAAAGGAATTCTTTTCTACAAATAATTCAACCAATTTAGGACCTGTTGCACACCCTGTGTGCAAAGTTTATCCGTAATTTTTAAGGGAGAGTTCCATTAAAAAATAATCAGTGATTGTAAAATAAACAAGTTTTAACTACTAAGTGATATTTTTGTATATTTGTATTATTCAATTATTCGACATTATTAATAGACATACTCGTAGTTAGGCAGGTCCACATGTTGATTATCCCATTGATTAATGATGTCGTCAGCAGGCCTTAACAAATTATTTGCACGTGTGGCCGTGCCTTAATGTGTGATTAAATTTTACAATTATTTAGGCATATGTTTTAAAATTTGTTATTGTTTAAATATTAAAAATAATTAACGATTTTTAACAATTCTGTACCCAAAGTATAACACAGAGATTTATTTATTACTTAGCCTCCGCCGTCCGTCTGTTTATCCGTCTGTCAGTAGATTCTAATTCGTAACTGTAATAGGTAGAAAGTAGAAATTCTCACAGATTGTGTACTATTAATAAAGATATTTTTGTTTCATCATACGGAACCGACTCGTGCTAGGCCATTGATTTTTCTAGACATATATTTATAGATAGGATACATCTAATATACATATCATAAACTGGAGAGGGACCGACAGATAATATAATATTAAAAAAATTTACGTACGTAACAAATTATTTGTGAATTTACATGATAAATGTTTTGTTATTTTACATGGTTATTACTATTTAAACGCCACAGACCCAAAGAATAATAATCGATTGATTGTAAGGTACATATAAACTATGGTCATGAAAATTTAAGTTTAAATTTTGTAGCGTGCCCATGTGGCAAGTTGTAAAGTGAATAATACGGCAATCTTTTCTGTCCCCAAACTATTGAATTTTACGATTTTGTAGTTTAGAATTTTATGAACAACGGCATATTTGAATATCGGTAACAATTACATTTAATTCCTTTTTGAACAAATAACGTGAACATTATTATTGTAAAGGTGCGACTCATATTTTTTTCATATAATATTATATTTTTTACCTGTAAAATTGCCAACTGTTTTAAACAAGCTTCATTGATTGTTGAAAAATTAAATTTAAATTTCTGATGACATTCTAAATCTTCTGAAAGGCTTCACAAGAAATTAAAGAAACAAAAAAAAACGTACCCGCCAAATCGTGTTAAATCGTCCTCCAGGTTTCTTCTAATCAACATGTTTTGCGATTCATCTTTATTAAAGAGATAAACGATCAAATTTGTTCAGGGGACATAGGTACTTCACGTAATGAAACCGAATTTAGGACATGTGCTCAAATTCCTACATTGTAAGTTAATAAGTAGAAAGATAAAGTTAATTTATAATATTTAATAATAAATATCTGAGATATTTGTCACACGACAGTTAGCCAAGCCGCATCAGAAGTATGAGTAATCAAAGACTGATGTACATAGATATTTTTAAATACCTATTTAAATATATAACAACAATCAGACACAGAACAAAAACAAATGTTCATCACATGAATGTCTATACTGATCGGGAATCCTACCCGCGACCCCTGGTATAAGAAACAGTTTTACTAGTATTGTACCAATGTGCCATTATATAATATTTTATAAAATAATTTCTAAATTTCATCAATAAGAATTTTCTTATAATATTAGCTGTGTCATGACACGCCGAAAGCATTTCATTATAACGATTTTATAAGTCCATCATTACGGTTCACCCTTCAATATCCGGTATGGGGTGCGATTTCCGCTCGGTTATCCGGGTGGCCGATGCAACGATTTCACCCGGTTCGAAAGGAAAACGAAACATTCTTTAGAATCAAGTGCAGCGAGGCGGTCAGCTATGAATAAATACCGAGGTTATTTGAATAAGCTTTTGTGCACCGGTATACATTTTAAGACATAGCGCCACGATATTTGAATACAAAATTGTTTACACTACGTGGTGAATTTACATTTTACATCTATTATAAATGTACTTACAGCAAAAAAAATATCATTATAGTAATTCATTGATCCAAGCGTTACTTTGCGGATTTCTATCATCATAATTAAAACAAATAAATTAAATTGATAAATTCCGCTTTTTTATTGAAAATATTAGGACTGAATTAAATCTAAGAGTGTTTCGCTACTTCACGTGGCATCTTCACGAGATGTAATGCGTTCGACTGCACGATGTCGAACTGTAATTTAATAGTTGTATTTCCGATTATCTAACGCTGAAAATAAAAAAAAAATATTTAGACATTAAATAAACTAGTGATTCATATTTATTCTGTGCTTTCTGTATTACTTTTTTCCGACGAACTAGAGTTAGTAAATTGTAAGACAGCTATGACAAAGGACAAATATCCTTAGTAGGATATTTATACAGCACCTCAATACGCTAATAACGTAAATATAGCATCTACAATAATTGCATTAGTTCCAACTTCTTTCAAACCAAAATGTTTGAACTCGTCTTGACAAAAATAGATGTACCTAGAGCATTTCTGGTAACAGCGACCAATGACCTATAAAAAATTATAATTACATATGAATGAAAAAAATTATGCAAGAAAACATTAGTTAATAAATACGAAATGTTTGTGCGAAACTTATATATTACTTTTCAAAGTATTCCTGTCACTGTAAACACATCAATTATTTCTTTATATCAGCTAATGTCTTTAAAATATCCACTGAATTCTTCTCTTTCTGTATAAAGAAAATAATAATAATTTTAAATACTTCTACAATATTTAAAAAAAGGTTTTTTTTTATTATTAAACAATTAAAAGTAGTTTTAAACTAAAGGTTAAAGTAACTTTAAATTGTAATTTAAAACAATAATTTATAACTTTAAACGTGTCTACATTAATCACGATTGTCCTAAATTGTTTCCCGTGAACAAGATGACATAGTCGGAAGACTTGTTACGCTAATTTTACTATTGAAGATGATAACAACCTATCTCAGGTTACAATCTCCCGTTTCACAGCTCGCCTCTTAGACCCACGTCTCTTCAAATTAACAAATTAATCGTTGAAAATAATCTTACGATAATAAAACGAAAACTACTCCTCTGCCCATAACAATATGGGGCTAGTCAGGACGTTTATACACAGTACTACTTTGCGTTTCTAGTCTATCGTTATATAGTAATACCTTGTTGACCGGATGTTTTTTATAAAAACAAATGTGTGTGTCCGGCGATTTTTTGGAAAAATTGAGAGTGACACTTTTATTACATAATATATATATTAGACCCTTTTTTTTTACAAATGGTGAACAGTAACTACAATTTGAATGTATATTCAAATTCGTCAATTACATTAGGTTATCGAGAAACGTCATATGACGTTCCCGGTCAACAAAATGTGAAGTGTCTTAGCATAGCGTTGGGATGCTGCTGTTACGTTCCGTATGGACATCCCGCGACTCCTCCTAAACACTGAAGACGAGAACCGGAGGGATTTAGTGAGTAAATATCTCACTTAGGCCTAACTTGTCCCCAGAAGGCAGGGTATCTTTTCATGATTTCCCCTAATATCAAAAAAAATAAGCTATAGCACCTTTCAAACCGGACAACAGTACACAGTTACTGCAGTAGCAATACAGACGTCCTCATAATATAAACATAGCATCAGTAAAATTTTTAACTTGATACGATTCTTCGCTTACCTTAAATGTAATGCTTTAAAAGTAACACGTAGAACTTATAGATATTTCTTAACCAAGACTACTTAAAAAGATTGTCATATATATTAATTTCGATCAATGAACACAAAAGTAAAAAACGGTTTTAGCAAACTTTGATTTATTTTCTGTCCCCATTTTTTCACGGTATATGAATTCAAATGAAAAATTTTTGCATTGCTACGCAAATTACTTCCTTTTAATTTTATCATTCAAAAACATATTAAATTGCCAGCATTTTGCGAATGGCCAACGACAAGCTTTGACATGTGCGTTTGACGAGGACTAATCAAATTACTACGTGATATATTATTTGCTTCTATTTTCAACCCTACGTATATTTTACATTTTGTACTAAAGACAATGTCTTGTTAATACATACAATATCAATCTTTTTGTGATTATAACTTATATATGGTACAAATTTTTCTCACACAAAATAAATGTTTACTCTCCGCACAAAAAGAGAGGTTTTGTATTATGCAATTCAGTACAATACCCATTCTATGCAGCTATCATGATAACCATCCAATAGTTCTCCTATTTCTGAAATAGCAGATAGCTTTCATTACTTTCTTCCATGTTTAAAAACTCTTCAAGGAATGAATCTGAAGTGTGCAGTACAAAGAAAGTTTGAAATTGGACTTTTATACGGAAAGGCTTTTCCGCGATAGATTCATATAAGATCGAAAATTTCACGTCAAAATCGAACCTTGTTACCATAATGAAAGGGTACAATGATAATGTAAACACGTTCTTTTTTTTGAGTTTCCTTTCTGGATCAAAAAAATTATAATGTATTTTCGAATATAATATATCTATTTTTTTTATAATTACCGTGACATATATGGTATTTCATTCCATAGAATTCACCAGCATTTTCGCCGAATTTTCAAAAATATATTGCAAGGTCCTATTCGCCGGTTGCCAAATTACTTGAGTTTTGAATTTTCCGTAACTTTTAGTAATACTTTAAGTATTAGTGCAAATAAAGTTACAATTAAATATTGAACGGATCATCCTTTCTCTTGGAATACCACATATAGATCATGGGGTCTCCTAATAATCCACAACGCTTCATTTAAGTTTCTTAGATCATTGCGAATTATCCCATGCAACTTTATACTTGTTACACTGTATAATATTGACGTAATAAATAATATTTCCTAAAGAAAAACATAATTTGTAAAATTTTTTCTTATGAGAACCGATTTTCGCTTTTTGAGTGTAACGAAATTGTTGTAAACATTTCCCATAATGAAAAAAAAAAACTTTTAAATTGAAGTGCACCGTTCCCCATCGGGACTTTGAACGAAATAAAGAGACACGTACAAACAAAACCACGGCAGAGTGAGTTGCAGTCGTAAATATAATGGTCAGTATAGCGAGCGACGCAGCTCAGTGGCCGGAACCGGCGCCTCCACAGGATATTGCACAGTAAACTGCCGTCGTGTAACGGGTCGAATGTTTACCGGAGCATACTGCACGCTTTTACGGAATTAACACGGCCTCTTCTGTTTTAATACGCGCGCAGCGTGTTGTCAATAGCACATGTATCCATCATTTGAATGAAAAGGTTTAATGTAACTGGTTATACGAGTAAGTGTTGTTAACATTTTACAATAATAAAATTAAATATTATCAGACTCAGATCCGACTGTAATGACTGAGTTCAACTATTACATGTGGTATGTCTTTATCAGCAAGATTGTCTTACGCTGGGACAAGTGATCTTAACGTACTGTTGGAGTATCCGCGGCTGTGTTACGAACTCATATTTCCAAAATCTGTTAAAGGACAATTGAGAGTCTTTAGCGCTCGTTTTACCTTATAAGACTCACTTTTTTCACTAACTGTTTCCGAATATTTCACCTCAATGCCTCAAAATAGAAAGATTTCTGTAATTAGTAAAATTTTAGTGTATAGTAGTATATTTGCTATGTAAACAATCAAACTTACACCTCATAGTTACGGAGAGAATTATTACAACCAATGAAACCCTCTCACCTTGTCGCTTTACTCTAGTAAAAATAGGAATCGTCAGAATAACTAGCACTATGATACAAACTAAATTAGGTCAAAATTAATTATAACAATAAGTTTTAAAAGAACACATGAAACCGGTAAAGAAATTTCATCTTAACTGATAAATTTATATATTAAATGTAGAGTTATTCTGTTCATATAAGCATTTAATACAAATCCATTCATTTATTTTTAGTACAATGGCAGCAACATATTTCGTTAACTGCCCTTAACTTTAGGCCAATTCGAAAACGAAACAAGATTAACAGTAGCACTTCATCTTTGGCCTCATTAAGTGCAAACAATTAGCACATTAATTAATTTTAACAGAACAAAGAATTTCTCAGCATTAAATTAAAATTAATTTTAGTTGCCTTAGTTGCTGCAAATTATTTATTTTGCTTTCATAAACATCATACAACATTACGAGTAAAATGTCTTAATATTGTATATATAATGGTGCAACTATTACCAATTTGAAAATGTAGGAATATTCATTGTGTTTATTTTATTTAAAAGTTTCAAGTTTTGTTAAGGTTGTATAAAATTATTTTAAAAAGAATAATGTACACATATAAAATCTAACTATTCAAACCAGTATAGTAGATCTTAACTAATGTGAGGGGACAATAACGCATAAAATCCTCGAGAAGGAATTACGGTAATCGCATTCCTATACACATGGGTAATGTTTTTATTTCACAGTGAATAATTCAGAGGCATTTTCTAAAATAAACATAAAATCTGCGTCTATTTCCCGCACGGGTTGTGGAAATGTGGACGGTGCAGACTGTCCACTGCGACACGTACGGGAGAGGCTGGGATATCTATAGCCAGTCTCCACGATGTGACGTAATAATAACTTCACGTGTAACTGTCCATTTGTCTATTTTAAATGTAGTCATTTATTTACTTTTGATTTAGTGGACTGCGCAGCTTAATAGCATAGTTTGTTTAGCTAAAAAACCGTTTTGTAGATTTGTTGGTAATAAAAAAATATGCATTACGAACGTGAAATCTATTGTCTCTTGATAAAATTCAACTATTCTTTAATTGCATCCGTGGAGAAATGGCTTACCGCTTGTCTTGTAACACGGAGGTCTTGTATTTGAGTCCCAGGCCGCGTGAGCAGTAGAAGGGTCTTCAATGTCAATCTGCCTCCTCATCCATCAAGAAATTATTTTAAAAAGATGCTATATCAACTATTTGCTCGTTCTTATTTATTTATATACATACATATATAATAAAAACATTATATAAAAATAAATAATACACATAACGACACAACATGCTCGTGCACACACACGTACACACAGTCAAGTACACAACACCTACATATCCTGACATCCATAGAGGATATCTGCTGCAATTTTTGAATGATATTTCATTTATTTTTTCCTGTTCATTATGATGTATAAGAACTTTTATGCTTAAAGATTATTTTAATATTTACTTACTATATATTCTTGACTCATTTCCAATCTCTAATTGCTAAATACAACATTGGCGCAGACTAAATCTCAACAGTCCGGGAGCTGTACAGATTTCTGTTTTGGATTTATGCACTAATTTTACCGTCCGCGCTCGGCGCTCGGATGCGACACAGTTTTGTCAGATTCTCTCTCTCTGATTTGGAACAGTGGGCGATGGCGACGGCTGCACGGATGCGGTTGCGGCGACCGCGGGTAAATATAGGCTGTTGCTCTCCAACACTGCGACCACGCTCAACACGTTCGAATTGTATTCAAGCTTACTACGTAAATGCACAAGTTTCAACGGATGAATGTTAAAAACAAATGTATGAAATATAAGTGAACCGTTTACGACATCGTAAGATCTAATATCGAACTATAAAATGTTTAGCAATTTAACAATGTAAAATTTTTCGAAAACGTCGAAATTATGTATCGAATTACAGGAATTGTACGATTTAATCTCACAGTCTTCTGGTTGCTATCTGACGTGTAAACGCACGGCGGGCATTCATCCCTTTGCTGTAGACATTCCAAGCATTAGTATAAAGCGATTTGCTTCATCCTTCTTAATGCAAACAGCGAATGATTGGAATAACCCGCCGGAGTCAGGGATTCCGTCTCTATACGACGTGGTCTTAGAGAAGAGTGAATAGAACAGGCTTCTTCAAGACATGTGCGATTTATCATCATAAAGCACATTTCCACATACCATCAGGTGGGATTGTGATCAGGCACCAGTCTATATAAAGTGAGAAAAATTACGTATTAAGTGTTAATTGTTTGCAATATCTGCTAAGTTTTTAAATATTTCTATTAGTCTTTGAATTATATCTTGGGATAATCAGCTTCTAGATTTTCTAAAAACTAACACAAAAAGTCGCATACTGAGGCTAGGAGCCCAATTTTTTTTTATAAGCTAGTTTCTGGCCTAATTTAAGACGAATCTTTGTTCACACTTTTTCAACTTTATATTATTTATTTGTGAATGAAACTGGATATCGGTTGTTGTTCTGTCGGAAATGTAAATAATTATGACTTATAAAAGTAATAGTTAATGGGAGATATATATATAAAAATATTTTTTGATAGCTACTGATTGATGAGTCAAGTCAGAACTGATTTATTCAAAATAGGCTACCTAGTTCTCTGTTTTGACTGCCTCCGAGGTGCAGTGGTTTCCCGCTTGCCTTGTAACGCGAAGGTCCTGGGTGCGATTCTCGGACCACAGGAGTAGTGGAGTCTGGATGGTGGTACAGTATTTCAAAACCCGCTTGATTATCTACCACTTTCAAAATCAATCTGCCGCTATAACAGCATTGCTGTGTTCCGGCAGTCATACCTGTGAAAGCCAGATGTATTCTAGGCAAACACGCTTCACCATCTATGGTCTCGTTGACAATTAACATCAAATCAAATGTGGAGGCCAAGTGGTAGTTCATAACAAATAAAAAACTTTTCGATGTAATATAATTATATAGACAGCCGATTCGTCCTCTCTTTTTGAATTCGTTTTCTTCAACTCCGACAAAATTTCAGAGTATGTAACTAAATGACAAGTTATTCGTAAATGTTTTAAAACTAAGCAAGTACAATGCTCAGCGTCGACTCGGCGAACTTTGCCGATTTACAAAATTTTAATATGTCCCACAGCTACAATAGGAATGTTTTCCTTTTAAACGGTACCCGAGGGCCGTGCAACGAACTGCTATTAAAAGAAATAATGTCGTAAAACGAATTCTTTAACCCTAAACAAAAGTTTTATATTTATTGGTATTAAATTATAACGCTGAAAGCGTACCCGGCCATTAAAATTTAACTCTTGTAAAATGAAGTCGGACGACGGCGCTCTGATTACGAAAACTGATGGACGTAAATCGAAGAAAATTTCTTAGTACACTTTTTCATTGTTTCAACATCAATTAATCGTTTTTAAAATGGCAACATTCCTACGAATTTTAATTAGATGTTCTGCTAAGTTATATAAGTGATCAAAATTTTTTTGTGATAATTGTTAAACACTGGACTTCAATTTGTAGAGTTTATACTACTGCCGTGTATTAAGAGCATGTTGAATACTACACCGTCAGCCCCCGTCTCATTCACATCCTCTGTTTGGACGAAATTCACTTTACTCCACATATTCCCCAAGTGTCCTTATTTATTGCATTTTTATACCTGTAATTAGAAATGCGACTTTTACATTCATTGTTATTAGTAGGGCCATATACAGTACACATTTCCGACATTATTCCCGCTCCGTGTGCACTGTGCTTCATTTTCTATAATTGCCTTGCTCCCCATCGCTCGCGCAGTGTACCGCCACTGCCGCAGCGGCAGCAGCGGTGTCTGACGTATAATGCACGGATTCCGCCAACGCGACGGCCTTGGCGAACAATAGCATTTCAGTCTCCTGCGCGAAAATTCTCGCACGGTTCCCGCCAACGAACCCATCACGAACCTGTCCCGCAATGCTTCATCTACATTGTTGAATCCGCAACGAGCTGTTAACCCGCGCAGCCTTGCAGCTCATTGCTTCAGCGATTCGTTTGTTTGTTGTGTTGCTGAGTAAAATATGCTTCTCACTAAACCCGCAACGCTTTAAGGTAAAATGGTTATCCAACAAGTGAAATCTCTTTATATGGCACTTCTTGGATATCGCCGGCGGAGCCAGGTCGTACGCCAGTTGACATATACTATTATTGAGTGAACTCAGCAGAATTGCTCTTCGTCTCTCTCCCCATTGGTCAATTGTTTCTGAGATATCATTCGCGCTAAACCATTGGGAGAGTCTGCATTATCATGAAACATCGAATTAATTATAAAATTATTTGTAGCCTTCTTTATAAAGAGAATCCTCGTTGCCACTAGCAAATAATGGTGTAGTAAAACAGTTCTCTATTTTAAATATATTATAAAACTGACACTGGTCAAACTATATCTCTTCTACATATAATAATATAAACATGTAACGTTATTCATGGCCAGCTACGTATCAGAGCTGGTACAGATGTATTACTGGTGAGAAGCCTACATGGCTTTGAATAGCAAAGTTTTTAAAAACGTTTTCATAATATTCTTACGTTCATTATATATTTACAATAATAAATAATTTTATAACTTATATACAAAATGTTATACTATCTGATATTTTTACACAATAAATTAAATGTATAATATTCTAATTTTATTTCATCGTGCCTGATAACTTTTCCAGTATATGTACAGTTTAGCATTTAATAATGGTATATTTTAATATACCTTTATATATATTTAGAAAAATAATTTCTTTCTTACCATTTAAGTTGTTGTGCGATACAATATACCGAGAGCCACCGCCCAAAATCAAAGAGTTAAATCAGAATATACATTTCAAACTTTTCCAGACTACAGTAAATATGCATGGGCAAATTGTATAAAATTATAATCTCAAATAACTAAATAACATACAAAAGTATGATTAAAATTTATTTTGCTAAGTTTAAAATTAAATGCTAATAATTTAAAAAGTTAATATCTCCAACAAACGTTTAAAGAGAGATTAAAGCTTTTGAAGAATTCATCGGAGCCTTTAGAAGTTAGTTCGTTCTTAACCGTTGCAACTATGAGAGGAAATAAGTAAGTTTCAGCTTTCCAGTAACGAGTAGAACTTTGGTAATCCAAATTAAATAGTGAGAAAAGAACTTAACTTATTTTGTGATATATCATTTTATTTCAGTTAAATAAATGGAAATTTATATAACATTGGAATAAAGTCTTTTTATTGATGTATGCTGCCAAACCCGACTGCCCCATTAGTAAACATTGGATATGTGTTGCTTTGGGGAAATAGAAAATGTTTTATTTTCTTTTTTGTTCTTTTTGATACGTAAACATTCTATTAAGTTAAACCTGTAACAGTTAACATTGTTAAAATTAGTAATGCTATTATGGACCTATACTCTGAAATAAATTATTTATTATTAATGTTATTATTACAGCACAAAATCAGTTTAGCATACATACATTTTTTTATCGATTATGAGGTAATACTTGACTTCGATTTCACCTGATCTTAATTGAGTAACGAAGCCGTAGGTGATGAAGTGTGTTGTTCCAAAATACTTCCGGCTCTCTCGTGTATGACTGCCCGAACACAACGATGTTCTGGCCGCAGATCGATATTGAGGGTGATAGCTAGCCGGGCGGGTTTTGAAAAACCCTACCACTAAACTCCGTTACTCCTGTGGCCCGGGAATCGAACCCGAAACATATCCGTTACAAAGCAAGCAGGTAAACCACTGCGCCACGGAGGCAGTCGAATATTTGACGATGAAATGTTTCGGTTAAGAATGTACCGTAGCTACAATAATTATTGAATTAACTAAATTGTTGTGTTTTGTTACAGAGTATTTAGGAACATTTAGAGTTACGTGTAATTATGGACGCTTATTATCAGATCTGTTGAACTAATTGTTAAGTAACTCCTGTCGTCACCTTACTTATTTTTTAAATATAGATTATTGAAGATATACAGAAACATTTTAAAGAGGCTTTATGGGAATTAGGCAGATATTAACTCCTTAGTTAGCTAAATGCGAATGCAATCACAGTAACAACCATCCAATCATTTGAATTTATTATATGTAAATACACTAACGGGATTGTGAAAAACTTGTTCCAACTGGGAAGAAATGCCTTTAAGCTAACACAATTATCTTAATCTAAACGAAAACGTAGTATCATTGAAGCACCACTTATTTAGTGTCTCTTCATTAAGCCGAAGTGTTTATATGAATTAAGGTATATAACGGTACAAGACTACTACCGTATCAAAATTCTTAGCAATCGAGACTGTTTTCATTTTATTACACAAACATAGGACATTGGTAATGTTTAATCACTGATAATATGACGAAATAGTTGAAAATGAATTATCAATATAGAATAACACTTACACTAAAAAAATTAAACGAAATATAAGTGGTATTTTAATAATACCTAAGACGAAAATCATTCTTAATGACAACACAATTTCGTTGCCAATATCATGACGCTTTCATTTCTCAAGATAACTACGAATTTCACACTTCTTATTATTCATCGTTCTTAAGCAATAAAAAAATATTAATCTTTAGAAAATGGAATAAAATTTTTATATCATCAATACCGTTATATCGTTTTAATTTACATATTGTTATATTTGAATGATAATATGTTAACGAAATTAGTTGTCTTTCCGATGTATCTACACGCTGAACCTATTTGTTCCACTTTGTCCCGGCAGGGTTCTGGCACGTCGATTAAAAATTATCATATTGTAAATATAAAATAGCACTTTTTGTTTATTACATTAGTGTAACAATAAAAGAATGATAAAATAGGATAAAAATCAATATTAAATAAGAGCGACTCCCATTCTTAACTAGTTTTTAACAAGTTTATCATCATTGTTTTTTGACATTGTATGGCTCCGTGACGCAGTGATTTATCATTTACCTTGTAACACGGTATCACTGTTCTATTCCTGTGCTACATGAAGCTGGCTACCTCCCTCAATGTGAATCTACCATTATACAAATCTGTCTAAATCTACTTCAGTTGGCCAGTCCACCTTGTCGCAAACCATCACTTCTACTGATACATTCCGGTATATTAATATTGAACAATAACAAAATCATAATAAAGTATTGTATTCATCTAGGTGTCCATTTGTTAGGCACTTTAAAGTATAAGACATAGATTGATATACGTATATAACATATTTATAAATATTGCGTGTAAACTGAAATTACCATAAATACAAAAATTTATGGTTACACTACGCCTACAGCTACTCTTTGCACCTGTAACTACATCAAAGGACCGCTGACTTGAAAAACTAAACTAAAAAGGACAGGTGCGAAATCCTGGCACAGTGGGGGTCCGGCCAACCGACCTGTCGAGTCGACCCATAACCTTAATTGATAGGAATCGTTAAGCTTTAAACGCGCGCCTTCGTCGTTTCCTCAACATAAATAGTATCCGATTCTAATCTAATTTTTTTCTCTCACTCCGCTGTTATTTTATACGACGTTTGGTCAACGATCGTTTTATTTTCGGGTGCTTCCACTCCGGTCCGCCGATAGATAGTTATTTCGTAATAAACAGTCCATTCTTTGTCATCCGATATATATATATTTTAGATCGTTAGAAATAGATAATCAATGTAAGGTTGGCGCCGTCGGTTCGGTTAAAGGTAATTATGTTCAATGTCAAATTAGTAAACGAACTTTGACGAGATTAAAGAAGCTAACGACGATGGAAATTATTGCTCGTTATGTAGCAATCATAGTTCATTTATTCTCATTATACTTATCGGCGAGATACATTTCTTCTTTTAGATAAACCGTCGCTCTGTTATTAAATCAAAATGAATGAACCTGTTACGTATATTAAAAATGCTTTAACACTATCTACTTGGCCACTAGTTAAACTTAAACTTATAGAATGTAATTGATCTACTGTACGGAATAGTAAAATATTTTTATACCGTAAATGATAAATAATTTAATAACAGTGTGTGAGTGATCCAATTTCGATATATATATGTTTTTAATTAAAAAAGTATACTTTGTTATTGGTGTTATGAAAAGAAAACAATTCACATAAGGTTTCTAAAGTAGGGAACGAAGATTCCGAATAATTTCTATAAAAACTATTAGATAGGACGTTTATGTTCAAACAGTTTTTTAGTTCACAATTCGTATATCCTACTTCTTTGTAAAGAGCACTTGTTTACTAAGTAATAAATGATACTTTATTTTTATAGATAAATGATAATATAACGAGACGATGTAAATACCTGATGGTGAGTGACAAATAGTAAACAATATAATAAGGCACCGGTGAGAATGTTTGCATAACACCACAGCGATGTAATTTAAATATATCTTGTCTTGATTTCTACCTTCATAACTACATAATACATACTAAAACACAACACTGTTTCGACATTAATACAATATGTGGTAACAGTATACAGGTTGTACATACTACCGCGGCAAGTCTCCGAAAATAGATTGTTTCTCTTTATGAATAAATATTTATCTCATTGTAGTAAAAAATAACGGCAACATAAAAAGATGTGTATGATGTTATTCTAACTTTGCCAATTCACCTGTAAAAAGCGTTATCTAACGATATCTTAAAAGCGATCGGTCTCCGTTTTGTTGAATTCTTTTTGCAGGCCCGCGTTGATGTATTCGATGCATAACTTAAGTCCTTTAATAGTTTTAGAGACATCAATCAGTCTAATTTAAAAAACCGACATAGCTTTGAATGGACATAAAAATGTTTTAAAGGTAATTAATTATACACTAGCATTGACATAAGTTTGATAAGGAGCTCGTATATTAAACCAGCTGACGTTTGTCACTGTGTCCCGAAATTATCTTTAGATCTCGAAGATACTTAATTTGCCCGATAAGTCTAAGACGAATCAGATGTTACTTTTTGTACTCTTTTGTTACAGCGTTTGAATGATCAAATTATAAACAATTTTAAATAGAAGATAAGAATATCTCTCCGAAAGTCTACTTAATTTTTTTTTATGAAATCTTTTATTTTTATGCTCTTTAATAAAGGTTAATATTTAAGAATTATAATTGATTAAATTCTGACATTATTAGAATGTATTAAGACTACAATTATATTTAATATTATATGATCCTATATACCGCAGCAGTTTTGCAGATGTTAACTATAAAATAAAACTTGTTTATTGTCTTGTAATCTTTTGATGTGTAATATATTTTGTTAACTAGACTTATAATAGATTTGATTTGAAGCAGGTGCAATAATTGAGGGACGTCCGATCGTAAATTAGCACAAACAAGAGTAATATTTCGTGTTTGAATTAGGACACAAAATTTTCAAACGTACATTTCTCATGTACTTAATTCAAATTCAGATGAAACAATACGTCGAACAAATATTCTTATGTTTATCTTGCCAAAATTACACTGCGGTGTAATAAAAGATACGGTATAGAGATTCCCTACTCAATGTTAATACATACCATTAAATTCTCGCAAAAGCAATTTGTCGCCAGCGATGTAATTTTCATCGACTTTAATAACCCTATTTGACACTCTAGAATAAGCGTTTGAATAATTTCCGGCAAATCTACTCCTTTAGTGTACCAGTACCAGTCTGCACGACATAAAGATCGTAAGAGGAACCTGTGTTCGCACATAATGGCTATCATATTATGTTGTTGATAGTACTAACTTGCTTTGTACACACAAAGACGTCTAGATAAACGAAATAAATGTAACGCAGTGATGCGGCATCTATAGAAGACCGCCCTCGTATCCTATTATCTTCTAAGTCACTTCGCATCTGAATCGATGAAGTGCTACAGATAAGCATTATGATCTGGCAACTTTAAACGTACACGCCTTAATAGTTGAGGTGCGAGCTATTTATTATTTTTTGTTTCACTCTCTGCCCAGCTCGTTACCATTTAAATGGATATCTCTACGAAAAATATATTACAGGATATACAATCTAGTTGAAATGTTCCTTTTTCCTTAGGTATTATTAAAAAAGAAAAAATATTCAACATTTACATAATTATTTATGTAAATTATTTCAATTGTGTTTTTTTTATTTTAATGTTTCCATGGAATTGAAGCGATTTAATACGGAACAATGTCAAAATTGGATATTTTTTTGTAATACCAAAAGATTTAAATTAAGATTATTTACCTCTTATTTTAACATTAACTGGATGTGTTATTCACAAGCGAAATTTTTTATTGATTTGCTGAATTTAGAAAGAAAATCATCAGCAAGGCTTTATATCTAAGAACAGATTATGTAACTAAAAATAATGTTCAAAAGATTTTTCCTTTGCTATATAAATCTGAGATTAGAATGTGTTAAATTGGTTAGAATGAATAACTTGAATGATAGTAAATCGCACCATCATTGGTAAATACTCAAAATTGTCTTTCTAGACGATGTATTGTGTGGAGAGTGGAACACGTCTATAATTTTCAGATTATCTAGTCATATCTAAGTATTTTTATTTATTAATAAATACTTTTATTTATATAGTTTTTATTTTTACCATATATATTTTTTTAATTTTTATTTATTATTTATATAAAATAATGTTAATG
>DWQX01001083.1:0-31686 GCA_018245475.1 Pharmacophagus antenor
AGATGCTGCTAGTCACAGTGACCATTACAGCTTTATCGAAGCTGGCTCGCGGATCCGGTGATTCGCGAGCTATCTATCAATTTACTCTAATTTCTTCAGCACTATATACAAGTTTCTATTTTGTACTTATAAGGCAACTCAAGGTATGTTTCAAATGTAAGCAGCAGTTGAATATTTACGTTGTCCTTTAGATTCATTGTTCGTTTCTGTTAAAATATGGACTACAAAACATTTTATGAGTATACAACACGTGTTTCGCTAGGAATCGGCACCAAATGCGACCCATCTGCGAGAAACAGAACGTGCCGTTTCGGTACCATATTAAAATTCCCACACATAAAATTGAATGAGAATAAAAAAAAGGTTCTCCATCGGCCCCTTTCCAACTCACAACAAACAAGCAGGTAAGGGAATCTTTACGACCCCTTAGAAATAAAATGTACCCAAAGAAATCAAGGAACTTTATACCCTATTGCACAAAGGAAACATTGGTTTTCAAAATATTTTTATAGGAATAAAACTCGATCAAATTATGAACGACTCGAATGATGCGATTTAATTTGCAGTATTCAAGTTAATAAGTATTTTTCTTTTATCTATACATCCGCAAAAAACAAAAAATTATTCAGACATTCTTAACGATAAAAAAAGAACAACTTGTATATAGTAGTATTTGTTTCTCGTGAGCGCAATATCAATGAAATTGTATTTTTTGGAAAACCTTTCGAAAAATAAACGTAAAAAACAATTTTTAAGTAATATGTATATATAAAATATAATTCAGCCATTGAAAGCAGCCACGTTCAATCGTCGCTCTTTTTTTGATGACAATCAAATAGAGGATGCGAGGTGGACGGCGGGAGGCGAGAAGGGTGAGGGAGGCAAGCAAGCAGTATCAATAGACCTCTGTGAGAAAGTGCCGAGTTGTTGTGACGATTACAAATTTGTTCTTATGAGTGTGATATTTTGTGCGTCCGTCTATGATGCCTCTTGAAGGGCTTTAAATTTGTGGTCTCGTTCACATTTTATACGTCTTCCTTTTGTTAACTGTTCGTTTCATTGTGCATTAGAATTAGTATGTTTTATTTTTATGTTAACACTTTAAAATATTCCTAATAGTGACTCTACTGTATGTATAACAAATAAATTATAATATTTATTATATTAGACATTGTAAATCAAAGAAAGATAAATAAATCAATCCAAAATTACTATATGCTTATATAACTAATATATTTTCGCAAAATTATTCTGTTAATTATAGTAGTGGAAGATGGTATAATCCGTTGCCGTGAGTTTGCTTGATAGCTGTTACGTCCAGCGAGCTTCGGACAATCAAAACAATGATGTTTTGATAGGAGAAGACCGCGGCGCCATCCTTTGTTTATTTTAAACATTCGCCAACGGCATTCCTAAGATCATCTTCCCCGTATCCTACCCACGGGCTATGTACCTTGTTATCGTTGTTTAAAGGTCCTATTCTATTAACAAACTGTTTACTTTAATTTCTGTAAACAAATCACTTAATAACGTCCGATTCTCCATTGTTTATTTTATGTAGTCTAAATTTAGATTACATACTGGTATATTGAATATTTCCATAAATGCATAAGACGAATGTCGAAGTAATAATACTGCAAGAATAACATGCTGTTTTATATTACTAGTGTAAATATTTTTTTTTAGATAATACATTTGATATTTTAGACGTAAATAAATAACCGATGTAACTTAAGAGAGAATACAAATATTAATAATAGCTTACTATCGATAAGTGTTGAGTACGAAACAAATTCCATACTTGCTTGTCTTACTATTGCAATAGAGACAGTCTTTAAAAAAGTCAGCAACGGAGCTGGCAAGAATTTAATGAGTGCAATAATGAAAGAATAAAAAAACAGTAGAAAATAGATTAATGTTGGGAGACATTTTAATTAGAAAGATAAGATAAATTGATGCGATGTCAATCATATGTAATATTTACGAGGTAATTGAATACTGGCAATAACGAAAAATTATATTTTTATAGAGAATAAAATTTGAAATCACAGAAAATATTTTTAATTTATAATGTGAGAGTTATTATTAAAGATAATAGAATAAATTATCTTTTGTAATTTTTATAGGTTATGTTTTTCTCTATGGTTGTTTAATATACGGAGTTGGAATATTTTCTTACGCTGGGATTAAAAAGTAGTTTAACAAATATCATAATCTCCGAGGTTATCGCATCTGTTATGGATAGTATATAACCACATATAAACATTACACGCACAATTGCTTAGCTGTAAATCACTCTACGTTAACTAGTAACATTCAAATTCAATTAAGTGAACTCATTGAATAATAGGATGTAGATGATTACATAATTTGACAATGTATTAACAAACCTTTGCTAATATGTATTAAAGGTATTAAATACTTGTTTATTCAATAGCGAGAGGTGTAAATACGGTATTCTAAACTCAAACTACTTGTGATATGTTACAATTTCTTGAGTGAATGCTAGTTTATTTTTTTTTAAATAAAAATAAGAATCAATTTTATCGTTTCATTTTCTAAGTCAAACTTCATTTTAGGTTTGGTCATGTGAATGTATATGTAATTATATTATAATGGCATTAAGTAAACTAGGACTTCGCCATAATATAAAATAGGTCCAAAAACATGGAAAAAGACTTAAGTAAATTTTTTACATAAATTTGATATTGAGTTAATAATGTGAAAGGTTCAATATAAAGAGTTGTAAACCATTCACAGCCAATACTTATAAGATATCCAATTTTGAAAAGTGTACCAAAAGTTTTACTTAATCGAACCTTAATGGAAATATAATCTAAAAATAAATACATTGCAAGCATATTTTATAAATAACTGTTTTTATGTCATCTTTTAAAATTAGTTATTTTAGTATTATTTACTTTTATAATTGAAATGTTATTAATAAATTATTTTAATACAAAAATATGTAGATTTCTGTTATAAAAATCCGAGAAATCAGTATAAAAAATCAATGTTTAAATTTATTGAATGGGCACAATTTTCATGTCGTGCTGTTGACTCTTTACTTATAACGTGCCGGCAGATCGAAGTTTACTGCCTATAAAGTCTTTATTACGCATTGCCAACAATTATTACTTACCCTCATATGACTTATGATGTAATAAATGTAATCATTTCATACCATCCGCGCAACAGTTACATACGTATGGATTTTGTTTATGTAAAAACTAGCAGTAACACGTCCCATTCTCTGGGCGTAGTATTTTTTAATTTAATAATGAGATTCTGAGATCACCCTAGAGTTTGTGTAACTTTACTGTAATTTTCCATTACATCGAACCCAAGATTTTAATGTTTTATCGAATTTTTAGCTCATCTCCTTTCCCGTTTTCCTTGATTGGGGTAAAATAACAAAAAACTCAACTTCGTGAGTGCCTATACAAGCACACCCTCTAGATTTTGTTTCTAGAATCGGCGGTTCAGAATGTGCGTTGAAAGGTTAGACATTTAACTTGTCAGAAGTTTAAATTTTGTGTGTATAGATTATCAGACAGAATAATTTGAATCAACACATGCATTTAGTTTATTTATATTTAGGATAAGGATAAATCTTTCAGTAAATACAAATCGATACTTGTAATACCTGTTGCTATAACTATAACTTGTTAGGATTTAGTCAGTGACAGTATCGTGCCTGGCTAAGTTTGGGACATTTTGAACACGCCACTCGAATATCGATCGCTTGATTCTATTTGAGGCACCGTACTCTGAATCGCTTTTATTCAATTAACAACTCTGGGGATTATATTAATATCTAATTTAATTACCGTCATTTAAGTAATTAATTATACCATACGTGAACATTTCCCAGTTTTAGTTAGTGTTATAAATGAAGAAAGAATTCCATTTATTTATTGATAACAACAGGTTTGTCTTAAGTACAAAAATGATAAACATGACTATATTAACTTATATATTATTAGTTCAAATTACTTTGATATTGCATTATTTGCACAAAAGATGACAATAATGTAAAAGGTCTATCGGCCATATTGAAGCGTTGCTTGCATTATCCTATTCCCGCCCTTTTGAGGCATAAAGTTATTTTCTCAACAAAGCATGCGGAGCGTCTGAGCTCCTTATATTGGACCTCTCTTGAGCCGAACCATTGTAATCTTAATGCTGTATTATATTAATGCGATAAACATCTCGGAGACGAGATCAGTGTTCACTTTTTTGTGAATAGCCTGGGTTTAATATTGGCATAGATATAACTTGAAAGTCGTAGCAGCGTATCGCTGTTAAGGACGTCTTTATCTCCACTGTACATCATTGGGGTGACATTTAATTCTATCTATAAATCCCCACAAATTGTCTTTTTGTCATACATGTTTTGTATAATTTTTGTATAAAGAATAATATTAGTTTTAATATATAATATTTCACAAAGTAATAAGAAGACCGACATTATACAAAATTATGTGTTATTTAATTACAAGAGCTATCTTACAGTTGGCGTTGAGGACTACGTTTTGCGAAAACACCCGACTACATAGTTCTAATACTTTTACGTAGGTTAAACATTGCTCCATCATCGATGGATAGTTCTAAATGGATTTTATCTAACTATTTCATAGAAAACTTGGAATGTTCTTCCTGGAAAAAAGTATATTTTACTTATTGACAATGCTATTATGAATGTACATCATTACATAAATTATCTATTTTTACAGTGATTTCATAATTTTATCAAACGTAAATTATTTATTACTCTTTTGCATTTAATAACTAAATAATAATTTAATTTTGATGCACAAAGACAGCAAATAACATATACCCATCGGACTGGTTTAAGAAGTTGCCCACCGACTAAACTATTACATGACTCGGCATGAATCTTCGAATTTGGATGGCTTTCTGTAGCAAGGGCGACCGCCGTGATCCGGGTATAATGAAACACAGTTCAATATCAGTGTAATACTGTGTTTATCAATAAAGATTTACAGTTCGTTCTTGCATCACATTGCCGGATAAAAATAGGACACGTAAAACGTAAACGTGTCGAATTGTGTTTTCTTCCCTAAATACCTCATTATTTATTGTCAAATGTTTACTGTTAGCGCTGCCTTATAGTAACCATCGAAGTTTCAACGATATGTAAAATGTTTTTACTTGTATCTGTAAAGCAAAAATTACTATGCTGAACTCTCAAGAATACCATGTTATACAATAAACAACAATAAAATTACACAAAGACTATTATCTAAATTAGTAAAGTAATGCATAAAAATGTTACACTTTGACAGGAGAAAATATGAGACATTCAGTTACAGAGCCTAAAAAACTTTGGCGTCATTGTCGCTAAGAATGTCCATATTAAATTTCCTTAAAGCAATCTCCATATTATACGCGTTATCTCCAAAAAGGAAAAAATTATGTTACAAAAAAGTTCTGACATATTTGCCTCTACGTCTAAAACATTATATTATGCTTAAATGTAAATTTTTCTAAACAATTTTTGAATTAAATTGAATGAAAGGGTATCAAAAATATTATTTTTCAGTTTTACATAAGAACATGCATGTACTCCAATATATAAAAAATAGCGTCGGAGCAAGAAAAACTTTGCACTGGATATGGAATGGAAACTTCGTAGTGGTAAGCTAAAACTATTGAACTTCTGATCCCTACTTCTAAACCCACATAATCCGGGCGAATATATCGAAAGTTATGTTATAAATTGTATACTATTGCACTTCTTTCCGTAAACTTAAATGTTTTTGTTATCACACTGCAGAGTATATAAACACTCTAATAGTTTTATGTACATGATTGCTTGGTAGTAAAAGTAATAAATCTTACTAAAAAAAGAGATGTATCCTACAGCTTACTTTTAATAAGATCGATATGTATGTAATTTCGATATAAATTAACTAAAAATCTAAAACTCTTCTAGTTTCATCTTTTTAAACAATTATTACAGATAAATTAACATATGATGGATAATTTCCACATAAATAAATCCACTGGTAAAATACATCAGTGGATTTATTTATTTATTCTCGAATATATGTAAGAGAAAGTTGTATATTCAAATCGCGTCGAAATCACTAGTTTATGGTGGATAATATGTAAATGAATAAAATTGATAAATATGTAGATATTAATGAAGCACAGAAAAAGAATGAATCAATTACAATGAAATATTTTTTAGGTTCATAATTTTCGCAGTTGTCACGCTATTAACCCATTGCAATCGTTGTTTATAATATAAAACGTTCTTTGCATCGTGTAACACAAATGATACACGGTAACATATTTATAGCGCTGAAACAATACATTTAATGATAAATTTGATTCTTTAGAAAATATTTACTCTAATATCGATTTTATATACTAATCTTTGGTCAAAATATCAAATGGCGTTTACAAGTCGGGCAATAACGACTTGTCAGGGAATGTATTAATGAACAAATGTTTTTTTTTTTAATATCTGACAAAACGATGGGAGGATTCATCTGTTTCGCTATGGTATCGTTGCTCCCAAAAAGGTGAAGCTATTCTCCCATCTAGAATTTTCTATTTGAAAAGGAACTGCTTCAGAAATTTTCCAAACCATAATTCAAAAATTATTTTAACAGTATGATGTTTATATTTTCGTTTTTGGCTCACTTATTCCATTTCTTATTATACTTAGAAGATATTTTTGTTAACGAAGGAACTTTTACATAATTGTATTCCTATTTTACGGTTCATAAACCCAATCTTATCGGATTATCAAGTAGAAAATAGTTATTTTTTCTTTAGCAGCGGATGAATCAGCTTAATTGGCACGACACGGCACGCCTGGAGCTTGCCCGGAGTCAAGGTAACAAGCTAAATTCGTTATACTCCGCCATAAGGGCTCGCCTTCATTATTGTATTTAAATAAAAGGTGATAAAGTTATAGAATACCAGAAAACTGCTTTATTATAAGCCTATTAATGTCTTAAGTAATAAACGTACACAACGAATGTTCTGTTGAAATAAATGCAGTAAGAAATTTAAGACATGCCAGGAGTCGAAAGCTCAGTATTTAGACATATCAGACCAGTACCATTGCGATTATTTTAATGTCATATTTGGATTCGTATATCATAAGTTTTTGCTCTGGTACCATATCAAAAGTATGCTCGATCGCGTGTACAGTAAAGATCCATTAATGTTACTAGCCGTATGCTGCCGCCAACAAACAAATTACTGATGCAAACACATTGCAACACGCGAGCTAGCCCTGAAAGCCTTTTGCTTGCTTTGTCAATTTCGTCCCACCCCCGCTGTATCGCTTCGATGCCTGAGCGAGTAATTTGATAAATGTTATAGTTATTGTCAGTACTAATATCAGTAATTGCTGACAAATTTACGCACGCAATGTAACTAGTCATAAAAGTTTGTCGATGGATTTAAACGATTCTAAATTACATATTCCACTTTCAATAATTTTCGTATGCTTGTTTGCCACGACTAAATGTAATTAATTTTACCTTTAACATTTGAATAAAAAATACTTTCAACAAAGCAATGCTTTATGAGTTTTATAACAATATTTTGTATTAACAATCACCTGTTGATGTTCTCTAGATTTTCCAAATGGCTTCAATGAATTCTAATCTATATTTGTTACTATTTTTAATAGAATGAACTGATGGTATTTGCCTACTCATTTCAATGATGCGGAAGGGTAGAATGTTTATACGGCACATATTGTGATCAACGCCTGCAATGCATAATGATAATGTCATTACCTCAATAATTCACTATCTACGGCTACCTTCAGATCGAAACACAATGTTAAGACACAGCACGGCATTCGTTTCTGTGTGACACATCAAATTACACGCATAAAACGATGTTAAGTGTGCAAAAAGGCATCTTACTGAAACTTAAACGCGTATTACGTAACGTAGAGAAGAAAATCGGGGGTGGGAGTACGAAGTGGAATGTGTAACATGGCTCAACTAATTTCGCAGTCTCATGGGTCCGACTTGTCGGCTTGTATTTACCTGTCACTTAGCACAATCGGTTGATAATATATACATTACTAATAAAAACCTGTGAAATTTAAACAATTACATTGTTGATGAAAGTGTGTTTGCGTAACTCTATATTAAAATAAATAATACTTTTTTTCGTTCACTGCTGATACCGTTCCGTTGCCAGCGACCGATCAAATTTTGCTTCAGTAGTAATCAAATATATGCTAAATATAATGACAATACCTCTACAGCGCAATGTGTTACTCTATGAGGTATTTTTAGGTCTTTAGCTATCTAGTTTTAGCACCATTGGTAATAAAAATTTGTATATTTGTTTGTTAAATGACAACAAAGATTTTTGAATTAGTTTTGCCTTATTAACATACCAACAAGCGTGTCATGCTTATGGGCAGAAATACTCCACGTAAATGTATAAAAAAAAATATTTATTTATATAAACATTGAAATAACTGCATTGTTTAACTTTGTCGCCATCAATAAAATAAATTACAGGAAATGTCTCAATGATTTCGTGGCGCCCGATGACTATTACGCACTAGGAAGGAATTTTAAGAACTTTTTTTTGTTTCCGCATTTTAAGTCGGAATTAAAGTTAAAAAGTTGTAAAGTAAATTTTACGAAAAATATCATCGTGCACATATGTGAATCGTTTAGATACTCCTTTAGGTAACTAATTTATTTTTTAAATAAATGTATTGATGAATATGTAATAGTTATGGAAGAAATATATCTTTTTATTCGTATTTCATATATTTTTTTGGGGGATAATAAAGAGTACACGTAGCCAGTTTTCAATTTATGTCGGTTCACGCACCTCGGTGATATTGACATACATTCTTGATTAAAAAAGAGCAGCCAAACATTTCTTAATTCAACGCAGGCAAGCGATTAAACTTTTTTAATTTAAGATTAAAAAATAATAATATTTTCAACAATATAAGTGAAATAAATCTCGAACAATTGGATCAATTTTAAATTAATCGTTTTATATTTGTAAGGATTGATAAAAATTATAACTCTAAATGAAAAAAAAATCTCTTCCGATCTCAAACATTTATAAACAACATAGTTTTCTTTGCGGCTATATTAAAGTTTGTGATAGTGTTATACTAATTTATTTTTATTGTATATATGTCGGGTATTTTAATATAAAGGTATTTATTCTCGTTAAATTGAAAACTGCCAAGTTACTGAACATAGTGCCGTGTTCAGGGGTGTACCTGCCAATTAAAAGTAAGGTCCATTACAGGGCAAGCGAAAACAAGCGAAATGTGTCGATCAATGCATCGTTTAAAAACATAGAACCTATGTAGTAACCTATTGTAATTTCTATTTATTATATTACTTATTGTAAGCTAAAAGTCTATTTTTATTAGCAATGTAATTGATGATAATCAGTATCGAGTATAAGACATGTTCATTACCAATACAACATTTTTGCTTTCACATCTTTATTTGTATATATTGTATAGATAAAATGTACGTGTCTTTATAGTCATATATCAAATACATATAATTACAAGAGAAATTCGTAATAACCTTTAGAATAACATACCATCACTTTAGAAAAATGGTATTTATTTTTTGTTAAGTTTTACTTTTTACCTCGTTAAACGGACTAAAATCGGAGTAACATATTTACACACACTACACTTGTTCTTGCGTTCCCTTTTTTCTTGGTGCTTGTTCTGTCTGTTTATTTACCATTAGAAATTGTAACGTTTACGTCCTGTTCAATTAATTAAAAATATAAAACAACGGATATGTACGCTTCGACATTTGTTTATTTGTTAAAAAATTAAACCAACTAGACTTGACATCTTAGCACGCAATGATATGTAAGTATCAGAACAAGACAGGTCATTGTTGTGGACAGAGTTATTACACGATTAACGTTTTATTTATATTCACACTTTAAGGAATTAATATGATATTATTTAAAAAAAAGTAATATTTTATAAGAAAATTTATTATAATCTAATGAAATATACGGCACGTATAATTTTCTTTTCTAACCTGTCAACTGGTTATTGCAATGGCCATAACACGATTTTTGTAATAGATTTTTTTTTATAACATTTATATAATTTTTATCTATTAAATTCCTCGCGTGATTACGCAATCACATTGCTTACGTTTTCGAAAACAGTCATGTATTCTTTCCCATTATGAAACCAGTTTAATAAAAGTTTAACCTCCGATTAGCCAGATAATATCTCTAGTTATATATATTTAAGTATTTACGTAAAACTATCTATGTATATATATCGGTCTCTGACAACAGATAACGCAGCTGCTGTTTAGCTTCTTCTCATGGGATTCGAATACTATGTGTGCAAAAATTCCTAAATATTGATTACATTGTTATTATTATCTTATTGATGTGAGTGTAAATTATTTTATAAGACATTCAAAAGTAAATAGAAAGTTGTGAACATAAAAACATTTCTAACATCAAAAGAGAAACCTTGCACGTCAACTTGTGTTTGTATGTTTGTTTCATGCGAACATAGGCCGAATTCAATGACTGAGCAAACCGCAAACACTTGGTATGCCGCTCATCCGCAACTTAACTAGCGTCCTTCAGAATGCATCCGCACCATTGAATAAAGAAGTCCACTTCAATCCACTCACGTAGCTTGCACAAACGGACAGACGGACTAGTGCGTCACGTGACCACTGCACACTCCTCACTCACTGCTTCAATTTACTCGAAAGTGCCATCTGAGTGCTACGTTCGTCCTGGTCTAACTTCCCGCAAAGAAGGTTATAGTCTTGAGAAAACTAAAAGAAACTTTGTGCCGCTGTAATGCAAAATAAAATATTTCGTAATGTAAGAGCGATGCAAACGTTTATTACATACGAAAAATTTAAAAAGCAAAACAACATTCTGTTTACATGCAAAGTAGTGAGAAACGTCTTTTATTTTTTCATAACTTTAATAACGGTTAAACCGCTGGGAAAACATAAAAAGGGGTTACTGGATTGATATTATTTTACGTATATTGTATTCAAATAGTAATATTACACAGCTACAGATAAAAAGAAAATCTAACAAGGCTACAGTACTAGCAAAGACAAAAGATAAGAAATAGTAGAGAAAAGAAAAACGTGTAATAATTAAAATTTGATAACACTATTTTAATACTAGATTTACCGACACATTTTTGTGCTGTTCTTTTCGAGTCTGTTGTAATTTTGTGCATTATTGTATTCAAATTTTTCCTGTTATGCAATAAATGTATACAAAAATCTTGCCAGAGGCAGTATAAAAAATAAAAACGTTAAACGCATAATAGTACCCAAATCTTTTTCTCTAGGTATGGTCAGTCAAAATGACGAGTCCGGTAAATCTAGTGTTAAACATTCAACATAATGTTTATCATTATAGTGTATCTATATGATAAATAGTTATGTTCTTATATATTAGGTACCTATAATGAAATTTTAAAAGCTTTAAATTAAAAATAATATTCAAATCATGTTAATATAGTTCCAGCTCTGTAAACAAAAAATAGAGCTCAAAGAGATACTTTGTATTAAAAATATTTCTTAATTTTATATCAGATATGTAATTCTGTTTGTGATTCCAGTTTCTTTAACAATATCAGTTAAGTTGAACATTTCAAATCATATGTGCATTAATAATGAACATAAAGAAGAAATAAATACAAATCACAAAAACATAAATCTAATTTAAATTCATGTAATTTTAATTTCTGATTATAAGAGCACGAAATTACTTTTCTTTAAGCTGTAATATCCTTGTCTGGAATTTTATAATTAAATTACAACCGTTAAAAAAAAACAAATCGAGTAACAAAACTACGACAGCGGTACCTAAAAGATAAGCGTGGCTGGCTTTTATTAAAAATATATATATTACATTTCTGCGCTTGTAAATATTTTCTACGTAGGATTATTTCTCGTTACCGTATTGCCTTGTGTTTAAATGTGTACTACAATGTTCCATCGTCGATCTTTAATACCATTATATTATAGAAAGTAAGGGTGACTGCGCGCAATAGTTTAAACAGACAGTAATAACGATATATCAAAATGGAATAATTTTCTAGTACTTGCATATTGTCGTCTTCATATGATTGATAGTATTCAATGATACGTAATTATGTATTCTATTTTAAGTTCGTAGAACAAAGCGATTTGATTACGCTGTTGAGTTGGCATCAAATATACAATTTATTACATATACTATGTTGATTTCATATATATTTTTAAAAACATTTGGGAATTGCATTAATAAAAAATCTCTGTATTCATTTCATTTAAATATATTTATTTTTGTGCAATGAACTCTTACAGCTGTATATCGGTATGTAGTCTATTTCAATGTATAATAATGTTATTTATCACACTATTATAGAGAAATTATAATATAAGTATTCACTTTGATACATTAATTAAATATTAAACAAATAACATATTTTAAAATAACATGAGTAACACTTATTAATGTGACGTAAATATCACCGAGTCTCAGAAAGTACTTAATTTCAAATCAAAAGCATACACATTTATTTATACTACTGCAAAAAAGAAACTGGCGCATTTCAAATGTTAACTGACAACAATAAGTAAGTGAAGATATTGTTACAATTTTATAGAAACACCGGCGAGTGGAATTCACAGCTGTCAGTAACAACATAATGCACAGAACAATTTATAGTTTGGCTCGTAAGTTATAATTTATTTAGTACGCAGTCAAACCATTAAAAAGCATTCAGTCTCGACACAAAGTGCATTAAGTGTGAACTTAAAAAAAAAAATGGTATAATTTTTTAAAGATTAGGTAGTTTTTTTTTTAACATTTTCATCAACGTGTATTATATGCATTATTTAATATATTAATTCCATTTTTTAAGGAACACCGAGCATATTTTTTTTATCATATTTGAAAAAAATATATTATATTGCCATATAAATAAGCATAAAATATATTATTATATTTAAAGAAAAGTATAATATTATCATTTAAATAAGTAGTACGGATACTTAGCCTTACTTGATTAATACTTGATTAGGTACCTAGTAAATATATCATGGATTCTATTAAATGATCATTAAAAAACAATTTTAAATCTCACAGGGTGCTATTAAGGAAGACCACTTCTTTTATTGTTTTCTAATTTAAAAGTGACACGAAGAATTTAAATATATATTGTTAATTTAAAAACAAAACAGGCCTCTTACTCCCAAAAGTGTTTTAAAACACGGTAGGTGGCCTGGTACTTTAAGTGCGGCATTTAAAATGCGATTACTTTCAATCCGGTTTTACATTTAAAACTGAGATACCCTTCTATAGTTCATATGAACGACGTATCAAAATCATTAGATATTTGACCATAACGACTATTAGATTTTTAAATTGAAAATATAATCTTTTTTTAATATAAACTCTTTGTAGAAGCCATTATGATGAAATCAATTTAGCTGCAATAATGTTTAACTAATAACGTAATAGTTATTCGTTTAACACGTTCAATTAACATCAATTGTATTATATTTATGAGTAAATACAAATAATATTTGTCAATAATTTCATTGCTGAAGTAGTTGACTTGTCAATTATCATATGAAATCAACTAATTTTTTTTTATTACACATTCTTTTTAACAGACCTTATTATATTACATATTATAACTTCATTTATATTATAAAAAAAACTTAAAATTTAGTAGACATAATTTCTCTAATGCGTTCATCTTACTTTTTAGTTTTAGATAGTTGTAATGTATTTATTGGCTGTAGCAAGAAATTTTGAAAATCGATTAAACATGTAATTTAAACCTAAATATTATTTAAAAAAAAACCTGTTAGGAACAACTAATTTATAGAGCCAGAGCCTGGTTGAATAATAGACGATATTACTTGCAACAATGAAATAAAAAATAAAGGAGAATCTCGGTGAAACATTAAAAGTAAGAAATTTAAGTAAAATTTAATTTATCTTAATAATCGCTTTTGTAAACCAAATTATTTATTAGCAAATACGATACAGATCCAGTAAGTATTTTAGTAAATAACGAATTAGAAGCTCCTAAACCTGATCACGGCCTATAAACTACTAATAGTAGTAATAGATTGTATACGTATAACATAATTACGCCATCGTGCATTGGCTTATTGCGCTTGAAAATTATTTTAAATTGAATGGGTGTGGTGATTACGAACCCAAGTAGCGATTACTGTAATAAAAGAATGAAACATCTATGCGACTAAATATTTAATCTTAATAGCTTCAATTTAAGAAACACCGATTAAGTGAAATTGCTAAAGGATTTGATTAGATTTATATGACCTGCAAGGAAACAATAATATTTTACGGTCCACTGATATGCTGCAAAACTTTTATAGCGACCCATAAAGTCTTCACTGCTAACAGTAGTTAGTTTTACATACGTCATTTAAGACATTATTATAAAAAAATTAAAATGTAAGTGCTGATTGGCGACATAAACAATCCATTATTCTAAGCTAAATGCATTAATTATGTTTTCATTCATTGGCAAATTGTAAAGCGCCGTTTTGTTTCTTAACCAGCTAAGTTTTGGAGGAAAAACTAACCACGCCCCACGTCAACTTCAAGTCCTGATTGGTTGAACAAGCTCTTTGTTGGTTACCACAGTGTCTTTGTTGGAACCACCATTCAAATTGGCATTCACCACTAACAGGTCGCTTTTGAATTTCGCTTTTCGTTTACAAAGGAAATTCAAGGGCACCTTTGTTCTTTTTAGTCAAAAACATCTAGAAATCTTAGATAAGATGTTATTTGATATTTAATGCGAAGATGATTAGATAAATTGCCTTCAAAATTATCGGCTAATAATGTCTATAAGAGGATCATCAAAATTACCTACCAATATTTATAGTAATTTAATAATATAACGTTGAAATGTAATTTTTATAAATTGATATAATATACATAGTAGAAAAATATCTACAAATTAAAGTAGTGTAGAATAACAATAGAAAATAGTGGCGTCGACACCGGGAACAGAATGAATAAACTGACAGCAAAAATTTCTTAAAAAGTCGTATTAATTTTTTGGTGTAATCCAATCGCCAACTTATTCTATATGTGGGCATTCAAAAAGGCAAATCGTTATAAAAATTACACACACTGTTTTTATTATGTAGTATATATATGTTTTTTAAAACCACAAGTCATTTTACGTACATTTTTGAATTTTGGATCATTTCCCAAAGGAATATTGCTTCAGACTCGATTTTACAAAATGGATCCTTGTATGCATATTAACTTCGTAATTGATTACGGGAAATCCACCTGCTTCATATCATTAATATTCAATGATCATTAACCAAGCTCGCGTGCAATGTATTCACCGCATTATTTATTATAATAAAGGACAAGCTGAAGAATGAAACAAAATAAAAATAATGTGATTTAAGATATTTACTTCACAGGAAGCGTATCTGACTGTTATCAAAACAAATGGATTTAAAAAAAAGGAGAATTACAAGATAAGCCGAATCTTATCCTCCATTTTAGTTCAGCTGTCTGATTTCCAGGAACGTTTCTTTTTTTATGATGTAATAAGGTTTATATTTCTCGGAAACTTTTATTAAATGTGTTAGTACGTTTATATTTATTTTTCTTCTCCCAAATGAGAATCATTTTCATCAGATATTAATTGATATTTATGTGGTATTTGGGAGATTCTACGTTTACCATTCATAATCATTGCTGTCAAATTGACACGCGCGATTATGTCTGTTTCAGTTACGTGTACAGTTCTTCGTGTTGTAAAAATTAATGCTAAATTAATACCTACTGGGCTTGTTGCATCGGGGACCTATATCTAATACGCAGACAGCTTTTACAGAAAATGCATTAAGAATTTTTTTTTACTACACTGTAACTTGCAAAAGTATGGTGTGTATATTTCACTAATAATTTTAAAAAAATTCATGTGGAGCTTTAAATCTTCCTGAACATAAATATAGCTCGGTGCTACTAAAAAAGTAAATTATTTTAGGCTAACTGTTAACACACCGACACGAAATCATTCTTTCGGTAATGAAGCGTAATGAGAGTCGTCGACACGCATCACCTCTCCTGTGCTCTGTTACAAAGTGTCGCCGACGTTCATGCCGCTCATTACTTTAGTTACGTATCTCCGTCGAAATAATTGCGGTTGAAATATTTTATCGCCACGATCCAACAGTTCTAAATGGCTTAAGGAAAAAAAATCTATTTCGTGTAATTAGTATTAGTGATTGTCGTCTCATAGAGATACATACATTTATAACAGAGAAACATACATTTACAACACATACTTTTTATAACAGAGGACCTGTTGATTGAGATTTCATGTAAATTGAAATAAGATTAACTGTAAGTATAATTTAGAAATAATTGTGCAAGAAAAGAGACAAGAAATTTGTTAATTCATTCAATAAAAAATAATGTTTGTCATTTCATTACAAATTATAATTTTTGTTTTTCATTTTATTATAGTCCTGTTACGTGATGTTAGTACAGAATATAATTAGTCTTGTATCTTTTTAAAGTTTGCTGGACATATCAGAAGGAAATATTAAAGGAATCCATAAATAATATTATCACGGAGTCACTGACCATGACTTCTTTGATATTCTATGAAACGGTACGCTCGTCTCTATGGAAAGAATATTTATCGGCGCTACGATTTCAATAATTCATACGTGGCCGAGAGAATGTATCTCTACGACACTGACCGGGTCTTATACATATTTAATAAACCTTTACCGCGCGATAATAAAGACAATGACGCGGCCTCGTGGCGGAAAATAAATTCAAGCTTTGCCAATTCATTGAAATTACCCGTCTCAATGAGCACAAGTCGATTCAATCGATGCCTCACAACGTTATCGATTGTCGTCATTTTTTTTTAATCCAACCAAGGTTGAATAGGTCCTCGTATAATGTAACCCAGTCTGTCATGATAATAATAGATAATTTGTTAAAAGCAAAAAAGAACCCGCAAAGAGGCCTCAAAGCCATAATAAAAACAGATAAATGGCCTCGATGGGTCGGATCGAGAAATGAATTTAGATTATAGGTTAGCGCCGACTAAGTATGGGTTCGCTCCATCACCTGCGCTTAAAAAAACAGTAGAGAAGGTAAAAGTACGGATGTCATCCTCATGATTCTTGTTAAGAATTAACACTTATCTGCTGTCAAATTCATTTTATTTTTTTAAATAATGTTGCAAAAGTTGTACTTACTGTGCCTAATCAATTTATTTAAAAATATAAATCAAATCAATAATAATAATCTGATATAGACGTCAATTTATAAATTTTTATTAATATTATAATTCAAATAGTGTATGAAATTCTTATGAAACTGAAAGAAGCGGTGAAGGATAGGCGAATCGGAATGTTGTCCTTAAATTTCAGTTTTTGAAAAGTACTCTTTAGTAGTCTTATTTTTACAATTTTTTTAAATTTAATTTAACTACTAACAAGTAATATAACTAACACAATCCATGATATATTAAAAAAGTTACCGTGCGCCACATACGTTCATTATTATTTACGTATATTATTATAATTATTATATACGTTCATCATTATTTCATTATTCATAACCACTTGAAATAATGTCATGATGTATTTGAAACTGTGAGCTTTTTTCCATTATCGCGTCATAAATGAAGTTGTAAATAAGAGCTAGGTCGACGGGGAGTATGAAAGCTTTATATAAGCGGACAGTAAAAGCAAAAACTCCCGACTGAAATTAATAAAATTTAATTGCATAAAAGTAACTGCTGCCGCCGACTCGTGAGCACTTACCGTGTACCATTCGCGTTCTAATAAGGGAAGACGATGGCTTAAACGAGGTACGCCGCAACATATTGCCGCAATGACTTACAAATTGAGAGACGGAGAAACAACTGCCGATGGACTGAAGCCTGGGTGAGTTTGTTTTGCCACATTTACATCAATACGTAATAAACCATGCACCTTGTTATGAGTCGGAGGACTTTTATGGCTTAATCTGAAAATGGCCGTGGCAACTGTAATTCTACGTTACGAATTCGCCGAATGTTCTTCTTTTAATGTCCTTCAAAATTATTAAAATTTAATGTTAATGTACTTATAAAATCAAATATTTTAGTGTAAAACGTACGTGGTATTAATACAACTGCAGACAATTTTTATTTGCTCAGGGGCATATCCCTGCTAGTGCAATGCCTATCTTTAAAATGGCCTCTCGCTCCATGCATTTAAACCGGTTTTACCGGAGAAATAGTTTCGAACATAAACGTAGGTATTATACATATATCAAGCAGCTGTAGCCTCGCCACGGGATGAACACACTCCGTGACTAAACGTAGGCCCACGCGCATTAAATCTTATGAAGCCTTGAATAAATTCCCCTTGTCCGCGAAACACTGTGATTACCCCGTCATTATAATTCGGAAGCGTTCAAATTTTATTACATTTTACGCTTGGTTTGTGTTAACGGCGGGTTGTTGATGGCGCGCTGGTTATATTCGTACTTCTTTTGGGATTTCAACAAAAACACTTTGAAATTACATAACCTTTTAATATTCTAGTTACTTTAGTTTAATAAAATGTTGTTGATTAATCCTGAAGATATTGTTCTGCTAATATATTTATCCTGTCTTTATTAATCTAAAAATAGATTAGTACATAGCAGTTATATTCGCCTTGAAAATTTATTAAAAAACAGGGAATAAAATGCACTGTAGCGCCGTCTAATAACAACAGTACGCATTTTTGTAAAAGGTAGATTGATAATAAATATATAAAATGATAATGCTGTAAATAAAAAAAAATCGTTATTAAGTCATTTTCATAACAGCAACAGATAAAAATCTCTCATTATAAATAATTTATGCCCCCGCCATAAACATTGGCTCGTAAACTAATAAACAACTCTAATAATTGTCATAAACTAATTTCGGGTGACGAAAATAATAAAAATCTAAAAATGAAAGTTGTATAGTTTCAATTTTAAAATTTTTATGATGTTTAAAATTGTAAAACCTCTACTAGGGCTAGTAATTCGCTCGCCTTTGGGATTCATTAGTTGCGAAAAATAATCCTCGAACTTGAAAAAGCTCGTCGAATAAAAGCTTGTTAAAACCACTCGCTGCTCGACCCTGAATAAAAATTCGGTACAATTTTACCTATCCGTAACAAAATGGGAAACGACCCTTGTGTAATCATTACAATTGCTAACGGCAAAGTGATTTTGTAAACCTTAAGAATATTAGTAATCCCTTTCCCTAGTTGGATAAATATTCACTTTTATCATAGAGAAAGATACGTTTTAGTGAAAACAGATATCGACAAAGGAAAAATTATATTATATTAAGTTTAACCTTTATGAAAAATAGTTACTAGTAGTAAAACCTTATTTAAAATTTTTAAAGCATGTGTAAATGTATTACTCACAATTTGCATACTTTAAAATCTATACATTTCTTTAAGTGACTAACATAAATGGAACCAACATTAAAATAGCAAGATATTAAATTAGATTGCTTGGGTTCGATAAGCCGAACAGAATACATAAACTATCTCATTCGAATAAAAGTATTATTACCTAGCAGAGGAAAACAAATCGTAAGACAAGAGCCGTAAGACTAAAAATGTGATTTTATCATTTATCTTCAAGACAGATTTGTTTTTGCGATAGTCATACAAATGTTGTTCGCAAGGACTTGTTGTAGCACCCATATATTATAATAAAATTAAGTTGATATTCTGTTCGGAGATTTGATGATAATGAAATTGCTAGCGCCGGTACTGACCAATCGTAAAAAATTTTTAATCGATTAGTTCTGGTCAATATGTTTTTTAGGAGTCAAACTTAAAAAAAGGAAAGTGAAACCTATTTGACGAAACATTTACATCGATGATAATGATTTCCAAAATTATATTTTTTATTGTTATAAGTTTTACTTTATAATTTCCTCTTAAAAGACTTTGGTTTCTGCTTTTATTTAGTGATGGAAAGCCGGAGAGGGCGCGCTGGTTTAAAATAGTCTAGCTTTGCGAGCTGAAAAATTGCAATAAAAGCTAGCACAGCAAATTCGAAAAATCCCCACGATCATCTAAATTGTCCCATTTATGTGGCCCCAGAATTGGAACCGAAATTGAAACGGAAATCAAGTTTTCAAGTCAAGCAGTTAGTCAATAAGCCACTGAGAGACGTAGTACATAAATTTGAAATAATTTATTTACTTTAATTTTTCACAGTTTTAGAATCCATAGAATGACTTGCTGCTGTTGATGTCCCTATTCGCGTATAAGTGATTGTCTACATAAGCAGAGTGAATAGGTTGCTTTTAGGTTATGGGTTTATTAATTCACAGCAATGTCGTTTAAAGATATTTAATGTGAGGAGGAAAAAATAATTGAAATATTTTTTTATACTTAAAAGGCTTTCCTTAAAACTTGTGTTAATCGTTATAAATAACAGATGTGTAATGTTTTACACGTAATCATGACAAATGAAAACGCCTTTACGGCTAAGTTCTCGTTAAACTGGTACATCGTTTGAACTACAATGATATCGTTTCGACGATCTTCGTCGAGTAAAAATTATTATTGTGTAGACCTAATGTCTTCGTGAAACATTTCAACCATTGTGTTACAACGACAAAATTTTCTTACGATTGTTGTTTTTTTTTTGTGACCCGTATTATTTGTTCATCGGTTTCAATAGATGACAATAATAATTTCTTTAAAAATGTAACCATGCCCAAATTTAATATCAACAATTGCAATAAGAATCCGCTTATTACAATTGTTGATTTTGTTTGTACGTTGAACTAAACAGTATTACTTGTAACAAAACTTAGCAACAGCGTTATAAACAAAATGTGTGTAAAAATATGTGTATCAACATTTATTCTCAAAGACATTCATATACATAAATGAAATATATTAAATAACTATTATAATTATAAATTGTTATTGCTATTTTAGCAATATGTGTAATAAAATAACAGTATATTCTTCAGCGAGGACATAAAATATATTAAATATTTTAATTTAAAACGTCTAAGTCGCGGAACATAAAGCGTTATATGATAGGCAAAGCTTTGAACCTAATCCGGGGTTATGAGAAGCGACGATTTCACTTAAATTACGAAAATGTTTATTTCTTTTATATAAGTGAATAGAATGGAAATGTGTAGTTTAACTTGCATACAAACAATGTCAAACGTTACGTCACCAGAAAACTTAGTCTAAGACAAAAAAAATATTGATTGGTGACGAGATTAGGAACTTTCTTAGCTACAATTTCAAAAAAATATGTTTAACATGTTGTAGAATATTTAGTGAATGTCATGTTATATTATCTTTTAACATATTTTATAAATAAACCGTGCCTAAATTTAGGAATCTTCATGTTATTACACATATAAAGTTCAAAGTCTTGACAGGATGATTAACATATATTTGAACGCTGGTCCTAAACACATAAAATTTGAAGGGTTTATTTTTTGTAGTGTATCCACTAAGCAACGGTTTTCTTTTATTTCAACTCTAAAAGGGGGGAGATCGAGGCCCCAAATTTCAATCATACTTTTATTCTCTGAGTCGATGGAATCGAAAATTGATATACTGGACGGGAATAATGTTAATATTAAATAAGTAAATAGATTACTATGCCCACAGAAGCAGAGAGATGACGGCTAGACAGATTATAAATAAAATAATTAGATCAATAAATATGTTTGCAAATAAAGAACATAACGTATGAATAAAATTATCTTAAGAATGTGGAGATATCATTAAAATAAAAAAAACACTTAAATTAAAATTCTGACTTGAAATATAATAGCGATATCAATCATTAAACGACGACTTAACAAAAGTGTGGAACAATTACCTAACCTACTATAAATTACTCCAACTGTGCCAATTTATAAAATAACGCACGCCAGAACTCCCTCACTGAAACTTTTGTTGCTTTATAACTTTAAAATAACGTGCCCAAATACAATTTCCAACAAATTGCTAATGTTTAACGCCGTAGTGTTTCATGATTTATGACTTACATTTACAATAAATATTTACAATTACTTCCAACTACATTAAGCTTATGACAGACTTTATCGAACTGTCATAACATCTTGATATTTTTGTCAATGTTTCTCACACTGGGTTACAAAAGGCAGCGTTGTTTAACCTAAACTATTTAAATTGTGGGTTTTTATAATAAAGTGTAAAAGAATATTGAAATATCAAGAACTATACGAAAGAATTATCATATTTATTATTTTGTTGCAAAGTTATTCGTTAAGCAGTTTTTCGGGAACCCTTTGTAAGGCTTTCAAAATATAGAAGTGTATAAAACTTGAAGCAATTTGTGTTAATTTTTTAAACTTAAATATCTATACCACGCTTTAGTTAACCGTTTACGTTGTGTCGCTGAAGTTACTCTTCTCTCGTACATGAGACTCCAGGACCACATAAGTAGTAATTTGGATGGTGGTATATTTTTTTCAAACCCAATTACCTACCACCCTCATGGCAATCCGTCGCCATTGTAGCTGTTCCGGTAGTCAAACCTTTAAAAACCGAATTAATGTGAGCGAGTACGCTTTATTATTTTATTATATAAGTGTTAACTCATTGTTGACAAACCATTATCTTATAGCCTTGTCTATATGTATGAACGGTGAGTTCTTATCCTCATATAAGTACTACTAGTATAATTTGTATTATTGTTAAGTGTTGGTACAGGATTTATATAAATATTTTGATATTTTAATTATACGTTTGATTTTAATCAAAATATTCATTGTAGCATTTCTTTTTAGAATATTTTGCTTATCTATAAATTTCGTCTAAATGATTATGACAAAAGACTAAAGGTGATGTTACAACAAAGATACAGTGAGTCAAGCGTAACAATATATTTCACTTTGTCAAATATATTCCTTGACAAGCTTTTATAGCCATTTTGAATGTACATACATAAAATGTCTTAACTAAACTCATTAATTCTAGTAACGCATTGTTTTACTCTGCCTATTGTTTGAAAGGATAAACACCTGTAAGGTTGCCAAATTTAAACAACATTGTGTTTAGATTATATAAATATGAGTTTAATTTTTTTTTCTACTTTTTTCACTTTACTCACGAATATGAATATTCCATGCATAAAAAGGATCATTTTAATGGTAAAGACAAAAGGGAAATGGGCTATGAAAGATATTAGAACAGCGCCTACGTCAGTGGCCGAACAATTTCACTAGTAAAAGTTGCTTCAAGACAACATGATAATATTTGAAATTACTGGTTAGAACTAATAAAAGACGTTGAGCCAACACGAACTCGGGTTCACACGATATTAAAGCAGGCTAGTTGCATCTTGCAAATACATGGTCGTGGATGGTTAAGCGTCCTTGCTCAGGTTGCTCTGGCCTTCATATATTATTTTCTGAGGTATATTACTTCCTCAAGATAATTTTAACACCAAAGATTATTTTGGAATCAGCTATGTTTTTATACGTCATATATTACACATTACATTTTATTCTTCACGTATTATTCTTTTTTCGTGTTTTGTCTTAAATTAATATTACGTACATACAATATATAACATAGGTTTTTCTTGTTAAGTAAACATAATAAGAGTCAATGCAATACATGAAGCACTATAATACATCAATTATTTTATATACATACGTCAATGTATCATTAATTTCTACTAATTGTAATAGTAATTACTCTAACTATAATTTTACAGCTATGTCGAAAAAGTGAGCTTCAAATGCTTGATATAACTAGAAATCTAATCAGATAAATAACAAATTTGCAAAGCAAAATCGATTAAAAATATTTAACATCAGGTACTGTTTTAATTACCGCTTTCGACTTACATAAGCCTCGTTAATAAATCCGCGTCAGAAATTGCCATTTCAAAGGGAAATATCCAACAAAAATCTCACGGGGCAACCCTGATTCTGGGAAAGGGGTCACGTGTGTGCGTAAAGCTTTAGAGATACCTACGTATGTATAAATGTGTGCGAGGCGGGATGTGGAAGGCGATATACAAATTTCGCTTTCGGCGACGTCGGCCGGCGTTTAACATTTAGGACGAGCCGCGAGTTTTAATTTGTGATCAATTATGAGTGAGCACTGTTATTTATCAATGTTTTATTTTATTTGCGTTCTCATAGTCGCTTTGGGTGGTCCGGTCACGATTTACCAACTGTGGTACACCAATAAGTTCCACCAATTTTACCACAGACTTAAGAATGTGAGCACACTTTGATAATATTCTTACTGTTACTGTAATTTAAAATATTTTTTTTAATTCATATGAATATCTAGAGATTATGTACAAATCACCTAAATATTTCAAAAGCTATCTGGTCTTCTTTTTTCTGCAATAACATTACAAGCCGAATAGTAGTTGCAATGTTAAAAAGAATATTATTGCATTTTTTTATGGTAAAAATAGGCAACCGGGCGAGCTATTCACCTGATGGAAAGTGATCACTGTCCCTGAAACTGACCCATAAACAGCCGCAACATTCGGAAAGTAGCTGCAACGCCGACCTTCATACTTAAAAAAGTTTTGTTTTATATTCTATTTCACAATTTAAGTTTTACTTTGAACTAGTTTCGTAATTCTTTACTAAAAAAAGATGACCAGCCGTTTTGGTATTCCGTGAGCAATTGGGCACCCCGCAGACGGTTAGCGGTAAATTGTTCCACTAAATGTCAATGTAATTGACCAGTTAATTTTAACAGTTGCATGTTGTGTTACTTGCTTTATGTACGTGTACATTGTTATCCATTGCTCCTGTTTTTTTCATATTTTATTTGTTTCCGCGATTTCTATAAAAAAAACTTATACTACAAGAATAGATATGCCATAATATAAAGTACTTATTAACATGAGTTTACCACAATTATTTGTGGCATTTTAACATAATATTATTGTAATTTTATTTTAAACACATGCCTTTCGTTAAATTTAAACATTAAATGAATGTCCATCCTCGTCCAACTCTGTATTTCTTTCTATACAATTTATTACATAATCACATGTAATAACGCCAAAATAGTCAGAAATAAATAAATGCGGAATTATAACGTTATAAAATTTTGTAAGTAAATACAACTTAAAATTTTAGATATTAACAAACGAAGTAACTTAACTCTCAACAAAGGTTTTATTTTGTAAATACCTTTAATTACATCGCGTCGTAAAATCCATTTCGCTATGGGAAATCTTTACGTACCTAACAGCGTAATAAATTAAGTTAAGGTCGAGCCCCTACAATTATTGTCGGGGAGATAATTATCGCTGCTATGCTATGCTTTCCCTAATAAGAAGTTTAATAGACGTCTAATAAGCTTCTTGTTATTTTGTAAGCTTTATTACAAAGGGATTGATGAGTTAGTTTACAATAGAATCATGTTTCGGACGAAGACAAGATAATAAAATGCCCTTTGAAATTTCGACGCACTGCAACAAATAATTCGAACATCTTAATTTTCTAAATAACGTTATTTAGAAGGAGCCTTTCAATCAAATTGTTTATAAATGTATGTTAAAAATATTACAATTATATACATACATTGCAAATCGATGACATGAGTATAAAATTATTTTGTTAAAAAACAGGTCTAATGTAAAGTGAAGATGCCCAATGCGCAAGTATCTGTCATCAGTTATCTTTCTTTTTTTATTTTTCTTCATATCTCATTTGCGTTGTACAAAGATATGAAGAAAAATCTTTGGTTGTTTTTTTTGTATTTTTTCAAAGAAATATTTTATCTAAACTTTATAAACGGATTGCTTTGTATCCTATATGAAGGACATTCTAAAATGCAAGAAAACTCCCGGAAATTCATCATATTATGTTTGAGTACAAATTTTTAGTCTGTAATTTTAGCCAAGGCAATAAGTTTTACCTAGTCTATAGCAATTTTGCACTCATTTCTAAAACACAATATAAACTCTCAAATAAAGAGAAGTACAACGAGCTGCGTACACTATGAGAAAACTTGCCGCTGGAAAAGGAATTTATTTGTCAACTTTGCGCTGATAAAACTTCGTTTGGCATTTGATTGTGAGGTCATGCCCTCACTCCAGCATCCTTCTGAGATAAGTTTTCGAGAACGCCTTTAACCCCAAAATAATTTCACGGAGTTATTTTCGTATAAATAAGAGAGCTTTATTAATCTTTCGGTAATGGAATGGTTTTAAACCTTGTATTTTAATGTATATTATAATGAAATTGGTAATATTATTATTTTTTTAACTTACTACCATACTTTTCAAAAAGTTTAATCAACTGTTCAAAGAAAAGCAAGAGAATATTACACAGTGTGAATAAAATAAAATTTAAATATAACAATTAACGTATCGACTCATAAGTTTTTACCTGATAAAAGCTAACATGTTAAAAGTAAATACAATTTAATTTTTTTGTAACGCGTTTATCAGTAATTGATGAAGCAAGTTAAAACTAGATTGTTATTTTTTTAATCTTTTAATCGCTACCACAAAGGTACTTTGATAATTTAATCAGTCGATTCTTCTGTCACGTCATGTTACACTTATAAAGACCACCCTTGTAGCAACGAAGGATATTTCACAGTTGCTTAACGATCTATTTACATGAAAGATTGACGCGCCACATTCATAGGAGATGCTTACCTCAAAGGAATGCCATAAAAGCTCGGAAGTTGACAAATCTCTCCACGTTATTTCTGTACTAATTAGAGGCTAAGGCGTGGGCGGCATCACTCCAGTGACGAACAAATACAAGGGACGCATTCACGGAATCGTTCCGTCAGATAAATTATTTCTTTCCGACCTCTCTGAACGCTGTTCGTTCGGGGATTTAATTAATGAATATTGGATTGCTCACTCAATTAGTTGTGTATCATTTTCAATTTTTAGTGGAAACTAAGTATCTTAATGTTGCCAAATTTAATAATTTCAATGTATTGTCATTTTATTTCATTCATAATAAACTATCACAGACAAGGACTGTCGTCTATCTATATGTATCATATTATATCTACCATTTTTGCGTTTTGAAAAAAATATAAAATGTAAGGAAACTTTAAAGGTATACGTCACGTCATTGATTTCATCGACGTTGCAAAATAAATACTAAATACAGGCCGTTTCTTTAAATTGTAAAAGAAACTTGAGGCAGGCAGATTTCACAAGAAATTCTTATTAGAATTATATTCTTAATGAGAATTTCAACCTTGTAAATGGTTATTCTCTTTGAGTTAAAACTCAATTGTCATTAAAATATTTTTAAATAGTGACAATAGGCGGATTTATTATATATTCTTTAATCTATATCCTGTGGCACTGCATGGTATTGATAAGATTATGAATATATGAAAAACATCAATCTGTTATTAATACCTTGGAAAGACTTTTGCTATTGGCAATCTTTCTGTGGACGATTATTAACTACTGTGAAAAGAATATAGAAAATCTTTCGTAAGCCGTCTATTAAAAACTATGAAATGAAGATTATGATGGCGAGGACTTTTAGCGGACAACATTTAAAATGCAAAAGAAAGTAGTTGGGTAAAAAAAATAAACACAGAACATAAGCTACGATACTATAATAACAATATAAAGAATAAGTATATATGCTGTAAACTAATTAACAATAAAAAAATTTTTAATTTGATAGATAGCTTTCGAATTCGAAACGAAATAAATATTTAATTTTGTCTTTTATAGTAATTTTAATCAAGTTATCTAACAACAAAACAATATTAGTTAGTGTGTTATTTTCTATTATATTAAATTTATTGTGATTTCAAAATTATTTTTGACGTTGTATCTAATTATCGTTCCTAGAATTTTAATAATAGTTCCGGCGCGTAAACTTTGGTAAATGCGAAAAACCCCTGCTCAAGATAATCCTCTCCAATAAAGAATAATGGCTACGCGGGGGCTTTATCTTGCGCGACGTTTCGATCAGCGATTAGCTTTGATACCTAGACTGATCCGTCTCGGTAGTAAATAATTGTCGAACAAATTCAAGTCGATGAAGCTATCTTCTCAAGTTTTTTCGTGTTCGTTTCATAGTCGGTGAAAATGTTTTTTTACTAATTGTCAATGCTTATTTGTCTGTGGCCAACCATTATAAGTTAGACGAAGTCTCGTGAAGTAAAAAGAAATATTTATAAACATTTTCAATTAATTTAAAATATTTCAACTCATTAAATTTTCTAAATTTAGGGATGTTTTTATTTTAATGATACAGTTATTAGAAATAAAATAAAAAGGTTTTAACAAAATTAATTTGGACTAGATATTTAAAATATTCACTTCGCATTCATTTTCTATACTCTTTTTTTTTTACTGTAATAAAAAGAATAAAATGTCGGAAGTCTTTTACAATCTCATTTCATTATCATTTAAATCTTATACATAGCATAAAATTATTTTAATCTTTACAACAGATTTCGTATACATTCTCACCGTTTCGACTAACATATAATACGTATAAACATTAAATCTTTTATTTATAACTTAAATTGAGGTAAAAAGGGAGAACTACTCGTTTATAAGCATATAAGGTTTTGAAATATGAAATTAATTTTACAGAAAAAAAAATCGTTTTCTGTAATATTAACTCCATATATTATTAAATTGCGACTTGGATTTTGAAATGAATACACAAATGGTAATGGTGGTATGGGAATACACGTATGATTTAAATATAGTCTTCAGTTTTATTTATTCAAAAAATAGTTATTTTGAAATTCAGAAGGTTATAGTTGTCATATTAAAAAGATTCTATTGACAGATGCACGTACGTATCCGTTGTAAACGCTCAAATCTCGTACCCAGTGACGGGGCGGTATTGTTATTTCAGTCGTCGGAAGTGTAATAAATGACCAAGTTCGGAGCAACGGCGCGCGTACGTTCTGCTAGCTATCATTTGTCTCACGCATGTGTCCGCTGCGTGCGTTGATATATTTACGATCTATTGGCACAATAAAAACACACTCGACACTCCGATTGCTTTCACTTTACTCTTACTCGATGACAATCAATTAATCCTTAACGGATGACAGACTAATTATTCATCCCGTTTTAACTTTAAACTTTAGTAAGAAAGCAGTGAACAAAAAAGCGTAAAGCAATTTCAATTTAAACGATGTATTTGCCGCTACGTACATTAACCGGTTATTGTTTTTTCGTTACTGAAACAACAAACTTTCACAAAAAAGGTTTCAACCTACGTTTGTTACAATAAATTCCTATGAATTTTTAAGTTGTTTTATGTTATATTTTAACTATTTTATGGATATTACAATTTGTGACCCGGTCCATTACATTTAGTCGCTAATGATATGCTAATAACAAACGATAAAAGATTCCACCCCACCTAAACATTAGCGAAGGGTTCAAGGGTAAGCTTGATAAATTACTTAATTTTATTAAGTGGCGATATATGTCAGCGGTTTATGTTGTGTAAAAGTAATACCTAGCAACAACGTACGCGACCCTTGCGCCGTGCGGACCGCATAATATGTGGGCTCACTGAACTGCTATATTAGCGGACCGCGACAAAGAAAACGTAATGGCCGCCCATATATATGTAAATAAACTTTTCAAATGCATTTCAAATTAAAATAATCCCAAATTTATATGGTAATTCGTGACCGTACTTTGTCCTTCGCGGCTTCTCGTCTCTAAATCGATTACGTTACATGGTTTTGAGTTTAGATCCGAATCGGATAACTTTAATGACGGGTTTTAAATGGATATCCTTCACGAGATCTTGATTGGTGATCCACTTACATCGTAGTTTAACCTTACATTAAGACCCCACACTCTTCGAATAACAGAATGATGGTTACATTGATGTTTTGTTTTTTAATTAGTTATACCACCGTTTATTTCATCAAACGAAGTATCTCCGAGAAAGCGTTTACACTTAATTAAATTTTGATCCTTGAAATTCAACCGTCGTAACTTATTATTTTGTATTATAGTGGCAATGATTAATTCTTTTGCAATATATTTTTTAACAACATAAATTAAAATGAATGTCAATTATTTAAATAGAAAATCATAACTTTAAGTATTAAAAATAATTTTAAGGCTCATTGGACCACCCCGATTCTTAAACTAAATTTGATTTGCCGTAGTTACAGTGCCCTTCATTAGTCATGATTAACTTTAATTTATAGGTTCGTTTAATGGTCCATTAACCGATTCCCTAAAGTCTTCTTATTGTGAGGCCCAGCAGCTCCATAAAACACTTCCAGTCAATTAAATAATACATTGATATTTGATCCCCATGAGATATTGTCTCTCTTAATCAGGTTTAGAGACTTAAGCCCAATTGTAGCATCATGGGGCAATAAAATCATCCCATGACAAAGATATAAAAAATACTAATTAAGAGTTATGTAATAGTGCTATTAAACAATAAGAAAATAAATTAATGTTTCGCAAATGTTTCTCTGCCACAACTCTTTAACTTAATTTCAGCAGACATTAAGTCGAACTTGTTTTGTACGAGACCGAGTAAAATACTGGGTATTGCATATGAAACATTGCACATTTTATACAGCATGCTAGCATTCCCCACTGATGATATCTGAGTACTTCGGGAATGCGAACAACCCTACTTGCACGATACAATAGAGTTATTAATAAAGTTTCAAATATTATTTAATACTAGTGAGTTCGGGATAAGTTCATTTTCAATTGTTTAATTTAATTTGCTTTTGTTTTGACGATTAGTATAATGTATGTCGTGTTATGTTAATTAAACCTTAATATTAGTTATTGTTCGATATCAACATTTTTCTTGTAATTGCCTATATGTTTATTTTTAACCTCAACATTTTATTTGTCAATTTCTTTTGGGAACCGCGGATTATTCTTCTTCTTTTTCTTCTTGTGTCTCTTGATTATTGGATAATCGCGGATAGAATACACAAAATATGAGTTAATAAGGATCCATAAATTCATTGCAGCGGTGCAATTTATACGTTATCTAATAAAAATTTGTAATATTTTATTATCTAGATGTAATAATAAAAAAGTGAATAAAAGTGCTTATAAAAAAACATTGAATTTAAAGATTTATGTACAACTTAGAACTTGTGCTTACTATGATTTTGTCCATTTACAATGCAAGTAATACTTATATGTACATTATGCTCTTAACAATGTAACATATTTTTACAGTTTATTAAACGTAATATAGGATAATATTAAATAGTTTTTTTTTGTATTTACTATATTGAAATCACAATTTTCAACACTTAAAATCATATCAGTAACATGAAATATATGGCTATTAAAAACTAATATGAATTTCTTAAAAATACATATTTATGTTCGTATAACTCGACTCGTTTCGAAGACAAGTATTATATCTTGACATTCGGGTTAATACCATCTTTCGACTTCAACGTTCATAACAAATATCACAGCGATATTTCTGTAAGAATATGGAAAATATAAGACCGTTGAACTCTGTATTGCATGATAAATTGTATTCAATTTGCCAGCTGACAGCCACCGAGGAAAAGCATTTGGGTTACAAATGCTTATGCTTAGAATGCACGCGATACAGATGTAAAGGTAAGTTATACGTATATAGTG